>JAYESA010000001.1:124435074-124505074 GCA_036927795.1 Iris macrosiphon
TACAACCGTACAGGACACCAGGCTAGCGAATGTCGAAATCAGGGATGCTTCAACTGTGGTCGGCTGGGTCATTATGCTCGTGACTGTCTTAATTGCCCCAACCGAGTCCCTCAGTGCCGTGCAGAACTACAAAATTTAGTTCAGGGACCCCAAGCGAATCGGGCTGCGCAGCAACAAGAGCGTCGTCCGAACACTGGGGGCCAGGTCTATGCCTTGACGAGGGACGAGGCGCTTGCCTCGAACACCATAGTATTAGGTATGTTGCTATTCAATAATATGCTTGCATGAGTGTTATTTGATTCAGGTGCTACCTACAGTTTTGTGTCAACAAACTTTGCTAGGGAACATAGATTCATTCAAACCCCGTTAGGCCTAAGGCTTAGCATCAGTACTCCGTCAGGCACGAGCTTGCCTGCCGATTCAATTTGTCGTGATGGCTTCATTTGCATCGGAGGAAGGAAATTGTCACTTGATGCGATAGTTCTAGACATAGGGTACTACGACATCATTTTGGGAATGGATTGGCTTGGCGCTTGTTCAGTTACTATCGATTGTGCGGAGAAGAAAGTCGTGTTTCATCTTCCTGGTGAGACCGAATTTTGCTATTCGTGCAGTCCACAGTCGGAAGCGTCGTATGCCTACATGGTGATATGAGCAATGTCTGCTCGACGGATGATTCACTCCGGCTGTGTAGGGTACTTGGCTTTCGTTCGAGACACTCGGCAAGATTGTACAAACGTTGAGTCCATTCCTGTTGTGGCAGATTTTCCTGATGTGTTCCCCGACGAGTTGCCCGGTATGCCGCCCGATCGAAAGACATAGTTCACTATCGACACATTTCTAGGAACCTAACCCATTTCCAAACTTCCGTATCGTATGGCACCGGCAAAACTAAAAGAGTTAAAAATTCAGTTGTAGGAACTGCTTGATCGTGGGTATATCCGGCCTAGTGTGTCTCCGTGGGGTGCACCGGTACTGTTCGTTAAGAAGAAGGATGGCTCGATACGACTCTACATTGACTATCAGGAATTAAACAAAGCAACTGTTCGAAACAAATATCCCCTCCCCAGGATAGACGATCTTTTTGATCAGTTACAAGCTGCTACAGTATTCTCGAAAATTGATCTCCGTTCGGGTTACCATCAGCTCAAAATTAAGCCGGACGATGTGCCGAAGTCAGCCTTTCGCACTCGCTACGGCCACTATGAGTTTTTGGTAATACCGTTCGATTTGACCAATGCCCCTGCCGCCTTTATGGGTTTGATGAACCAAGTGTTTCAGCCGTACCTCGATCGATTTGTAGTAGTATTCATTGATGATATCTTGGTGTATTCGAAGAATGGGGTGGAGCATGCAGAGCACTTGCGGACCGTGCTACAAACCCTTCGAGACAACAAGTTGTATGCGAAACTGAGTAAGTGTAAATTTTGGCTGAGCAGTGTATCTTTCCTTGGGCACATCATTTCTACGGAAGGTATTTCAGTCGATCCGAATAAGGTGGAGGCCATTGTCGAGTGGAAGCGACCTGCATCTGTTAGTGAAATTCGAAGCTTTCTTGGGCTAGCAGGCTACTACAGACAGTTCGTAAAGGAATTTTCCAAACTTGCCTCACCTCTGACTCGCCTCACTCAGAAGGGAGTCGCGTTTGAGTGGTCCGCCAACTGTGAAACTGCGTTTCAAGAGTTAAAGCATTGACTAACCTCTGCCCCGTTACTTGTACTACCGGACGAGACTTCGGGATTCCAAATCTTTAGCGACGCTTCAGGGCAGGGCTTAGGGTGTGTACTTATGCTACAAGACAGAGTGATAGCCTATGCATCCAGACAGCTGAAAAACCATGTAAAGAATTATCCCACGCATGATCTGGAGCGGGCGAGAATTGTGTTCGGGTTGAAGTTGTGGCGATACTACCTTTACGGAGTGCCTTGCCGAATTTATACCGACCATAAGAGTTTAAAGTACTTGTTCACCCAGGCGGATCTGAACCTGCGACAGCAACATTGGCTAGAATTGATAAAGGATTATGACTTGACGATAGACTACACACCTAGCAAGGAAAATATGGTAGCAGATGCGTTGAGTCGGGTCTTTGCGGGATCTCTGTCCATCGATCGCAGGTTACAAAGGGAGTTAGAAGAAATAGGCATCGAACTCAGGATTCATTATCGCAGCGCACGGGTTGCTCAGATGCGATTTGTACCCAATCTGATAGAGAGAGTCACATCTACTCAAAGAGACGACCCATTCCTCCGAAAAATGCAAGAGCAGGTTCGAGAGGGGAAGGCAAAAGACTTTGTGGTAGATGAGAATCGGTTACTGCGAGTGAAAGGAAGGCTATGCGTCCCCAAGGATTCAGAACTCAGACGAGAAATCCTTATGGAAGCACATTATGCAGCCTATATAATCCATCCTGGGAGCACGAAAATGTATAAGAACCTTTATACTATCTTCTAGTGGACGGCATGAAGAAGGATGTGGCGCTCTTCGTATCGTAATGCATAACCTGTCAGAGGGTGAAAGCAGAGCATCAGAGGCCGGGCGGAGAAATAGAGAATCTTGCTATCCCGGAATGGAAGTGGGAGCACATCAGCATGGACTTTATTGTTGGTCTGCCAAGGATGCAACGGGGGAACGACGCAATCTGGGTCATCGTCGACCGGTTAACCAAGTCTGCATAATTTATTGCCATTAAAGGTACTTAGGGCGTCGATCGCCTTGCCCAGACCTACCTTGACGAGATAGTCCGGCTGTACGGAGTGCTAGTTTCCATAGTATCAGATCGGGACGGACGGTTCATCTCACGTTTCTGGACAAGCCTTCAGTCGTCAATGGGGACCAAGTTGAAATTCAGCTCAACCTACCATCCTTAAACAGATGGCCAGATAGAACGGGTGAATCAGGTACTTGAAGATATGCTGCGCCTCTGCATAATCGATTCCAAGTCAAGTTGGGACGTGAACCTGCCGCTAGCCGAATTTGCTTATAACAACAGTTATCAGTCTAGCATCCAGATGGCTCCGTATGAGGCTCTGTATGGACGGAAGTGTAGGTCACCGATCTGCTGGGACGAAGTTGGGGAGAGGCAAATCCTTGGGCTGGAACTGGTTGAACAAACAGTCCAGAAGGTTCGGCTGATTCGAGAACTGTTAAAAGTCGCACAAAGTCGACAAAAGAGCTATGCCAATGTTCGTCGTCGCCCTCTTGAATTCTAAGAGGGGGACCATGTGTTCCTAAAAGTCTCGCCCATGCATGGTGTGACGAGATTCGGGATAAAAGGGAAGTTAAGTCCGGGATTTGTTGGGCCGTTTGAAATTCTGAGACGTGTGACTTCAGTTGCTTACCAAATTGCATTGCCGCCTGTACTATCAGATATGCACGATATTTTTCATGTGTCTCAGCTTAGGAAATATATGCACGACCCAAACCATGTGGTAGACTTTGGTCAGTTAGATCTGCAGGCTGACTTGTCGTACGCCGAAGAACCCATCCAGATCTTGGAGCATAAGGAAAAACAGTTACAGAATCGGGCAGTATCGCTAGTGCGCATTCTTTGGCGAAACCACGCGGTCGAAGAATCAACGTGGGAACTCGAATCTGATATGAGGGAAAGGTTTCCCTCATTATTCCTTAGGGGTAGGTTCTATTCCTAAGTTTTGGGACGAAATTTTCTTTTGGATGGTTATGATGTAATGTCCCATTCCTCCTATTCGGGGAGCGCGGCTAAGAAATACTTGCGACCGTTCGATTGGGACAGATTGAATCAAGATCCTTTCCTTGTTATGGATTGGTTTCTTCGGAATCAGGTCCCATATTCAACAGATCGTGCCTCGTTATGGATTGGCCTTTCCATTGTACTGGTTTTCTTGCCCGTTTTCGTGCCGCTTATTTGCTTTCTTGTTGGTTTTATGACTTGCGTTTTCTTGAACGGTTTCGATGGATTTTATTTCTTTCATTCTTAGGATCTCGCAATTTTATATCGAACCTCGGAGACCGAAGCAGGAGATATTGATCATCTGTTGGTTCGTGCAGGTGATCGAGTAGACGACGCACGCGCGGAGTCTTGAAGTTCTCCCTTTTCTCTCCTAGTTCTCCAACTTGTGAGTGGCTTTATTTCGATTAGCACCCTTCTGCCAAGTCTTCACTCTAATATATAATTGACTCATTATGCATCCTGCTCCAACGATATCATGATAAGAATAAAACTGAGTCAAAAGGAAGATGAGTTAGACTTGAAACACTTGAAATGCTTGTCACTTAGAATGCTCAAACGATATCATTGATGCGTGCTTGTCCGCTATGCAATTATATATTCATGTTTCAGTTTTAGCTAGAACTTATTCTATATAACTGTACGGATGTATTATGCAAACTATATTGAAATACAATCACTTGGACATGAAGACTATGCCAATGCACTATGCTAAAGTAGATGTATACATTCTTGTGGTTTGCATGATTTATCTATTAATTTAGTGTAAATGCGTAGTTCGGTCGGACAGCTTGTGCACAAGGTTTAGTTCCTGTGAACGGCGCCTGGGGCACTGGGGCCGATTCGTTCCGGGTGGAACTCGGATAGCTACGCTAGCAAGACTAGCACGGGTAAGGCGGGGGAGGCCTTGTAGCGGGGCTTGCTACCCGAGCTGCAAGGGTCACCGCTTACTGTAGCTATTTTCCACGGTGGCAATGATATGCCATGACCCAATGTACATATATTTTTGCATTGCTTGCTCAAACTAATGGTGTCTTTATGGCAGGAAAGAATATGGTAAGTTTTATGCATGTAGTTCAGACGGGAAGGTAAAAGTTACCTAACGGTAGCACGTTTGTTCTGTAAATCGAATATATTCAATGCTTGCATGTAAATTGAACTAAGGCAAGATAGAAAGACCACAATAATATTGCATGTTTCATATGAACAAACTTGGATTTGGTTAGTTGGGTTAGCTCGCCCTCACCAATACTTTTCATAGTACTGACCCTCGTTGCAGCAGGTTCCCCGAGCTCGAGCGACGCGGCGAGGAGGTGAAGCTTCTTCCTTCTCCAACCAGTCCAGTATCTGACGTATTCCGTTCGTGACTTTTGAAGCTCCTACAAAGCACTTGGAGCAAGCGCAACCCTTATATACGGCTCTGTGGCAAGGCGATAGCTTCGCCAGCAGGTGTCTATAATGTCTTTTAAAGTTTTAGTAAAAGGATGTGATGTATGGGAACGGTTATCTCATTTTGTTTCCAAGTTGTAAGCCCGTGTGTCATCCTTCTCGTTTTGGGTCAAGAGTTTGTAAACAAGATGTTCATTATCAATAAAAAGAAAACTTTTCTATGCCTCAATGTGTGTTATCTTATTTGCGTACTCTGTTGCATATGTTCTAAAGATCATCATTATGCCAAGGCTTTGTGCACGCGCGCCCTACGCGTGCACGATATAACGCCCGGGGGACGATTATCGATTGGGCAAAATCGGTGCGTGACACTAGCCCTCTCCCAAGCAAGGTATAAAATATCCAATTTACACCTTGGGGGCCTTTCATGAAGAAATTAATTAAGGAGGGAAGGTTCTAGTCTAATAGTTTTACTAATTAATTCATCCTCCTAATGAATACGCCTAATTATTGGGCTCAATCTAACCAAAATAAAATGTTCGGTTCATGCATCTAAACTAAATAGTTAGGTCTACTACACAAGTCCAAAATAATCTAGCATCTAACAATAAATAAATAATACAATAAATAAATTAATCATATATGCACAATATTAAATACAATAATCCTAAAAATAAAATATCTATGCTAAATTACCAAACTACCCTTAATTGAAAATATGAGGGTGACAGTATGCTAACGGGTACCATGTATAGCCGGCACTATCGTTAAATCGACTTAGATTTGTGTCTAAGAGGATCTCCAACCCTGTTGTGAGTTTGGAAAAAATAGTTGTTACATAGGAATCACAAGTTCTAATTTCCAAATTTCTTCTCCAATGCAAATATAAAAAAAATTATGAAGTTGATATGACAATGAAATATCAATGACAATGTGAAGTTGGTTGTCTAGATCTAGACAATAGATTTCACAATGCTTTACTTCTGCATCATCAATTATGAATAAACTTATTTATAAAAAAAAAGAAAAAAAGTAGAAAAGTTGTCTTGGAAGTTTGAAAAAGTAATTTTATTGTCTTTTTAATACTTTTGCTTTGGAGAACACTTTTTTATCCCATTGTCTTGTGCGAATATAATCTTGCCACATAGGAAAGATATTGTCTTGTGCCTTATGCCACATAAGAATCACAATACAAAATAAGATAATATGGTTGGAGATGCTCTAAGGTCCCATGATTAATGAGGTCAAGGAGTGGTTGCTTATTGAGGGGGGCAATTTTAAGCTAGGTGAAGAGGGTGAATGATCCAACCTATCCGATGGAGGTTGGATGACCTATATAGCACTAGGGTTGGAGAGATGGAAACTCGGACAAAGAGCTAAGGTAAACATAGCTCTAGGGTCGAAAAGAGGGGACAAGGCTCCATTAAGGACTACTAACCCAAAACTAATATATGGGATGCTCTTGGGGGAGGAGGGGGGGGGGGTCTGCCGAGGGGATAGATAGATGTGACTAGTCGGGAGGCAGACCTGGCGCGGAAGAAGGAAAACGGGACTACTTTGGTGTCCAATCCAAAGTAGACGTTGGTAGTTAACGGGGAGGGAAAGGAAGCAGACCCTAGATCTACTATTTAAAGAGAAGCAAGTGTCACGACCCGCACTCGGATATTCGGGTACGTATACGCGGTTATGCCCAGCCTATGCCGTAGAATCGACGGTAGAACGCTGTCTGGGTTATTTTTAACTATCTAACATCTTAACAATATAATATGGTACCTGTCAATCATCTCAACTCCACACGGAGGAGCAATATGGTATCTCACATGAGTAACTAATCTCAATCACAAAACAAACTAAGAAAGAATAATACACGAATGTAATAGTGAAGGAAGAATAAAGATACAATCCACAATCTAAAATAATATACAAGATGTGAATCCACCAAAAGAATAGTCTATTACAATCCAATAAAAAATATAACTAGAGCTCCTCGGGCTCTGCAACTAAGTCCTCCTGGTCTATAAGAGTATCCTCTATAGGTACATCGTCCTGCAGCCCATAGAATATGGGACACTGCTCTATAAGTCAGTCATCTGGGAAAAATATATTCAGTCAGGATTAGAGCGAAGTACATACCTCTGAAAGCAGTGTCAATAGCATAATCGAGCATATAAACAGATATAGAAATAAAATACAAGATCACTAAACATATGAATGATGAGCAATAGATGTACCGGTAATGTACGAGAATATAGATCAATAATATAAATATCAGTAATATGATAAAATAACTGCAATCTAAACTAAACTAATGTGCCACATAATACAAGTTCATTATGTGATCGGGTTGGGTGAACATGATCAGGTAAGACAGATTACAAGTGAGGTATGTAACCAGAATGTATACGATGTAATAATAGCTTTGATCACATAATCAACTCCTACTCTCCCACCCCCAACTAATATCGATGGATCCAATCCTGACACGCTAAGAACACGAACTATAACCACTGACACGAGCAGTGGGTGTACACGAATATCATAACCACCGAACATGAGCGGTGAGTGTACACGAATATTATATTGAACACGAGAAGTGTGTGAACACAAAATATAATCAATACCCAATATACACAATGAGATACAATGTACACGAGTACCCGCTGAACACGGTAGGGGATAACATCTCCTGACGGGATCCATATAGCACTAGTCTGTGAAATCACTGTGTCGGGATCAATGATACAATTCTAGAACATGCATATATATAATATTATGAATTAAAAACTATCAGAGAAATATACTCGCATGACGTCCTAAGCAAGGTGTGTCTCTCGATGCCCAAGCTGGTGTCACACAACCTATATATGGTATATTGCATCAATACTAGGTTCAAGAATGAAAATAAGTTAAGTTGATGCAATTCTAGGTCGATACGCCATTCCTAAGTCAAACCAATGAAATATAGGTTGCAAGAGTCTAACACTAAGTCACTAAGTCGATACACAACTATGCTATATAAACTAATCTAAGAGACAACAAGGCACTCAAAGAGCCGTATCCTAAGATACGCAAGTTTCTGAATATGAAAATTTTGTTTACGTATATATATACAAGTCAATAGATATATCATCTATACCAAACAATGAATTTAGGATACTTTGGCCTTGCACCAATGCGTATCAAAAACCACACTCCAATTTTGATACTCGAACCCAATACCTTGAGTATCGATCCCTACCTTGGTAATACCTTGGTATCTTAAGGTAACCCAACACTATATTGCATATAGCTAAAAATATAGCTATCCCCCAATACTAAACAATATGCCACTCCTAGCTATTAAATACTATATCTACTAACATACAAAACGTTCACTAATCAATACAATATACTTAATATAATACATATCTAACTAACTATATTAATGTATCAATATAAAACCTACTAACTAGTAACATGTATACTTACTAGCATATATAGACATTTAACCTCTAACTAATACCCACTACAAACTACAATACCAAAAACCTTAACTAACTGAACTACTACCCTGTATTGCTGATACTGTGTTGAGCCTACAATGATACACTGATTTTTGGCTGAACTGATACTGAAAGGATACTAAAAGCCGAATTCACTGATATGGATATTGATACAGCTACTGTGTTGATACTGTGCTACGCTCTGAAACCGATATAGGTACTGAAGCTGCACCCCGAGCCCCTTTGCTGCTGGTGCAACTATCTACAGATACATGCTGTGGACTGCATAGGGACTGATACTGCTCTGGGTCGATGCTACTATGATGCTCGGCTGCTGACCACTGTGCTCGAGCAGCTGTCTGCTAAACAATGGACTCGAGCCTTGGGAGCTGCTGCTGCTGCTGTCCCTTCTTCCATCTGCTGGACACTGCTGCTGTGTAGTGGAACCCATCGAGTCAACACTCATGCAGCTGTTTGATAATAAACGAAAGAAATTGAAACTAGGTTTATACGAAACCCTTTCTTTGGTTTACAAACCAGAAAAAGAAGTACAATTAATCCTATACGAGGATGTTAAGTACAAAAATTTGATTATGGGGAAATATTGCTATAGGAGTCTGATCTGTGGTCGATCACTTTGTCCCTTGGACCACATGATGACGAAGAAGTGCTGTAGAAGACGAAAAAGAAGCTTCGAAGACTGCAGGAAAAGTTGAACTCTCGTTGCCAAAGCTCTCTATGGATGCTTTCTTGACCTTGACCTCTGTTATTCTTCGTCCTTGATTCCGACCTTGGATTCGACCTCGGACCTCCGTGGCAGGAGGTCTCTATTTATAAAGTTCAGTTATAGTCAGCGTAGAAATCGAACAGCGGAGAGAGCTGCACCTTTTATGCGGCGGTTATAATAACTGCTACCCACGTATGAATGATCTCCTGAATTGGCGTGCGATGCTTGTCCCATTATAAGGTAATGCGTATAATCGCTTATCAAAGATCACGACATGCAAGCCACGTAGATAACTTCCCCTTGCGTAGAGATGGTTGGCATAAAGGCCAAATAACTGTCTCGTTGGCGTAAAAAGCCAAATAGCTGTTCTGATTGCATAAAAGCCAAGTAGGCGTAGAAGACGGATAGTTGTCAAGTTGGCATTGAAGCCAAGTAGCTGTCATATTGGCATAAAAAGTCAAATAGCTGTTCTGATGGCGTAAAAGCCAAGTAGGCGTAGAAGCCGGATAGTTGTCAAGTTGGCGTAGAAGCCAAGTAGCTGTCACGTTGGCGTAAAAAGCCAAATAGCTGTTCTGATGGCGTAAAAGCCAAGTAGGCGTAGAAGCCGGATTATGCATAAAGCTTGATGCTACATGGATAGGTAACCCGCGTAAAGATAGCCAGTTATTCCTCCTTGACTGAAGTCTTGAGCGTAATCTGGGCCAAATAGCCTTATCACGTGCCTTTGCAAATATAATCTGAGTTGACGTATTTTGAGGAGATAGCGTACGGTGTACTCCTATAGTTGAAAATAGCCCGGTTGGCGTAATGTGCGGGGATGGTGATATGGACGTATTAGCACAAATTATAGCTCACCCAGTCATTAAAAGTAGAACCAAATCTAGTGCATTAAATGCAGAGATCTGCCCCATCTCGCGCATTAACTACAGAGATGTAAGCCCCTGATTTTTCAAAAATACTAAAATTGGGACTTTTCACAATTTTCTGGAATTTTCTGGGAATTTTCTGAAATTAAAATCAGGGTCTTGAATTATTATATGATTTTTAATTAATATTAAACAATATTAAAATATTGTAAAAATAATATTTTTGGGTGTAAAATGAAAAACTGGACTTAGGGTAATTTTTCTGGAATTTATTTGGCCTCAGACCTATTTTTAAATACCTAAAAACTTTTTAAACTAATTAATTATTTAATTAACTATTTCTATTATATTTATTATTATTATTATTTATATTATTCCAGCCCAGCAGCCCGGCCCGGCCCATTGGGCCCGAGCCCGGCCCAGCCCCCTCGCGGGTCGGGTCGGATCCGCCAGACCCGCCCGACCGCGACCCGAAACCCTTGCGACCGATTCCCCCAGCCCCCACGCCGCCCGACTCTTCCGGCGAGCTCCGCGCGCAGCGCCGCCCGCTCCGGCCGGCTCGCCCCGCTCTCCGCGGCCACGCCCCCCCTCTCGCCCCGCCTTGTCCGGCCTCCTCCGCCCTATTAAATCCCCCCCTCTTCTTCTTCCTCCTCCAACTCCGACCCTAACCCTAACCCTAACCCTAGCCTCCTTCTCCGGCACCCCCCCCCAGCCGGCGAGCCACCACCTACTCGCCTCGACCGCCCGCCGCTGCCACCCTCCTCTGCTCCTCCTCCTCCGCCGTCTCAGACACCGCCAGCAGCTCGAGGTCGACCCGCAGCAGCCGGACACGCGAGCAGCCGACTCCGGCCGCCCCTCCTTCCCGCGCGCCGCCGTCCACCGACTCCGCCCAGCCCGGCGAACCTTCCCCGGCCCTCTCCGGCCCCCTCCGGCCGGCCCCCGCCGTCTACGGCCATCCGCAGAACCGAAACCCTAATTTCCCCGATTTCTCGTGTCGTGTCGGACACGACAAGGACACAAGATATCCCTGTTTCTCGAGCCAGTTCAGGTACTCGTATCTTGCACCCTGTATCTCCGTTTTCGATTCTGTAAATTTCTACGCGAAGCCTGTATGACCCTCTCGGTGTTCGGATAAACTGTTCGGGGCATCGCGTCCTGTGGTGATCGCACACCGCGATCCAAAAACAGGAAAAACCAGACCCTGTTTAACCCCGGAACTGAGTACGCCCCGCCAAACGGGACGACTTGGTCGCGTGCTGTCTTCACGGATACGTACGCATCGTCGATACGGACGTGTGAGTCTTCGTGGAAGCTGATTCGGGGGTGCGTGCACACCGGAATGAACGCGTATCCGCGGACATCGCCCCGTATCTGCCTTTTCTGCAATTCACCCTAACTTCGTGCACACTCGTCAGATCGAGACAAAACTTGCGCCATCGGACTCGTAGCGATACGCTGGTCCTGTGGGTCAAGTTTGGTTCGATTCTGAGAACGTTGACGAAATTGCGTGTCGTGGGCCCCACAGGCCCCGCTCGACGGGCGATTTTGTGTTCGGCTCATCGGAATCCAAATCTGGAAGTTCCGTTGGGTTCGTATCAGCGTTCCTGACCTGTTGACACTAAGTTTGGTGATTTGGAGACCTTTGACCCGGACACGTTTTTCGGTGCAAAGCGGGCCCACCAGCGGACCCCGTTTTGACCCGAAACTGCCGTTTTTGCCCTTATCTCCAATTTGGACCCAAGGACAGGCGTTTCTAGCTATTTGACATCTTCTGAGCATGATGATAATGTCTATTTCAGCTTTTGGACTCATCTCTGGACTTTTCCCCCAAGAACTAAATTAATCAGATCCAAACAACAGGCAAGTACCTGCACTTCAAGTTAATCTTTATATATTATGATAATTAATTCCCTGCCATACATGTACCCTTGATGTTTACACCTAGTGTTAGAAATGTTGAATTTCATGTCTTGAATATTGGTAGTTCCTGTCTTGTTTTTCATGTCGGGTGGGAGAATACCTAGAAGGCATGTAGTATACCCTTTCCCCTGTATTGTCTAATAGCTGTTGGTACACGACTGTCCATCAGCCGGATCTCGATTGTATTGTCTAATAGCCGTTTATGACGGCCGGATTAGCCTTATAAACCCCTACATGCCAACTATGTATTCTAAAAACAAACACAAGTTCACACAGATAGTTCTGGTCATGTTATATTTCTTGCTGGCTATTGTAGTTTCATTTCTTGTTTCATCTAGTTCTGTTTCTCATATTCCTGTTTACAGTTTGACTCTGAGATAATAATGTTCTGTTATGCTGTTTCTCAACATGATATCAATATTTAATTGTCATAAAATATTTAGTTTAATCTTGTTGTGCACTGTGTACTTTGCTCCTTTCCTGACTGGATCTGTTGATTTAGGCGATGATAAGGATCTTGCCCCTACTTATTATGGTCCCTATGAGGGGACTGATGATACCTATGAGGAGCCAGAACCCACCCAGGAGACCCATGCTGCTGAGTAGCTAGTAGTAGCTATCTTTTATTCTATTCTTATCTTATTTATCGGGTTTGTCCCCGATTTTAATATTGAATTCCTGTACTAAAATATTTGAATCTGCTGTCACATTTATTTTCAGTTGAAATCTTAAGTTTTATTTCTCATTATTATCTTGCCTATGTTGTTGTGAATGAGCTAGTTAGTAATTATGGATTGACCTAGACAGCGTACTACCGCCGACTCTGCGGCGTAGGCTGGACGTACCCACGCACTCGTGCCCGAATTTTCGGGTGCGGGTCATGACAAGAGACGTGCCTCGATTTATGTACCAAGAACAGCTTTTTACATGGCGGTTGGTTTCGTCTATTCCTGAGCGTAAAAGCCCATCTTTGCCTGTGTAAAATAGGCAGCGTATTCCTTGAATGCGAAAACGATGTCTTATATAAAGGGTTATGTTACTAGATGACGGTCTGGGGCTCTGTGCAGAGTCATCATTACAACCGTCTTCTCGATTGCCGTGCAGTACTTTTTGTCAGGAGTCAGGTTCACTGCTTCAACTGACAGGTTCATTCAAGGAATACGAAGAGTTCCTCGTACAACTTCCCGCTGCATTAAAAGCAAATAGGTTTTACGCCGAAATGGCGATGTAGCAACCTTTTTACGCCGAAGCAGTCTGGAAATACTGTATTACACGGGTTGTTCTGGAGCTATATTTTATGCTGAATAGCGTTGAAGCTCTGTTGTACGCCAATGGCTCTGAAGTCTTGTTTTACGCCACCCAGTACTAGAGCTCTGTTTTACGCGAACTTCCTGCATGTTGAGGGTTTTAAGCGTATGATTCCCCAGCGTATTTTTCATGCTTCTACAAGACCCCCTTCAAAGTTTTCAAATTCCTCGTAATTTGAAATACTTTGAATGAAGCATGAAACGGTCAAGTTTGACTTGTTCCACAAGGCTGATTTCTCGACGAATTTTTAGGAATTTGTTGGGATTTGGTATGTTCTCCTCTGCCTATATAAAGGCATGCGAGTTAACCTATTTTTTCCATACTTCCTTCACCACAAAGAGATAGATGGTTTCTGAGCTTCGTCGGGTTGACTTGAGGAAGAAGAAGATCATATTCTTCCAGCATGTAAGGAGCCGTAAAAAGAGGCATCTTCGAGCAAATGTCCTCTGCAACGATGGATCATGGAAGGATATCATAGCTTCCTTTGCTCGAGATGATTAACAATTTCATATGGCGATTCGTCCAGGAGAGAGGAAGGGTCATATTGGACCACACAGCTTGCAAGCTGTATTTTCTCCCATTATGGCGCTGGACGAGGGTAGGCAGTCTGGCCCTTGTCTTCCAGTATTGCGTTGGGTCTGAACCCCCAACACAAATCTAGGGCATGCCTGCCATGGCGTATGGAGGGTGGGCTTGCAAAATTGATACATGCCCAGTTCTGTATCCTCCCGCCATTTATTATTTTCTTGTTAATCAGCCGTAAAAGCCGATTAACTGCTGTAGAAGACGGGAAAAAGATTTACACCAATATGAGAACCTGGCACAGCGGATTCTCGGCGTGATCTTAAATGAAAATGGGAAACCCTTTATAGAAAAAGAATTTCAATCATATGTAATCATGAAGATGAAAAATCCTTTGTAGACTGAATTTCCATCATATGTAATCATGATTAATAGAATTGTCTTCTTTTACGCATCTGATGATTTGCCATATTTGCTGTGAGAAAGTCTGAATAGTGTGCAACTTTGGTACGTCTGAATATTTTTATGCCGACTCCGATAAAAGAGTATCTGATCTCGTCCCGTCTTCTACGCGTAACTAAAGACGCGTAAAAAATTTCTTAGCATTTAAGTTGAAGATCCAAACTGTCATGCTGTTTTAGATGAGAAGTCGTGTAGAATTTCTGAACTTTCACTTCTTTGATACGAAGAATTCTTGTTCAGACCATCATCTTCAAGAATGGTTTCCCAAAAATCCCTTAAAAAAGGCAAGAAATTTCTGTCGACCAAGCCATACTTGAACTTTTGTAAAGCATTCTGACTGGACTTTGGATGAACTTCCAAATGGCCCAAGAAGAATAGTCGTCTTCAATGCTGAACTCTGTGTATTTCAGGCACTTGGAATGTTTTGTAGCCAAAAAGGAGCATCTTCTGCGTAAACCCTTGTAATTGGCCGTTTGTAGCTTTCGAGCATAGAATCGTAGATTTGTAGCCTCTGAGTGTAAAAAAGCTTCCGAGCGTGAAATCATAAATTTGTAACCTCTGAGCATAAAATTGTAGGTTTGTAGCCTCTCGAGCCTAAAAGCTCCTGAGCGTAAAAGCATCTGAGCGTAAAACCAAAGACTTATAGCCTCTGAGCGTAAAACCGTAGATTTGTAGCCTCTGAGCGAAAAAAGCTCCTTAGCGTAAAATCATAGATCTGCTCTGTGCGTAAATTCTGAATCCACTGACTGTCCGTCTTCCCTAAATGATAGGTTGATGTGGTCCCAAATCATAACAGAATATTAAAAATCGGATTTGGTTAGGGATTCGAAGAGTTATCCAAACTCTATAAATAGCCCAAGGGCTGGAGAGAGAAAACTTTTATCTGTCTTCACAAAACCCTTGCTTTCCAAGAGCCCTTCTTCTTCGTCTCTTTCTTGAGAACTCAGAATTGCTATGGCACCTAAACAGACTTCCACTGCTAAGGGAAAGAAGGTCGCTTCCTCTTCTCGCTCCACTGCTCAAGCACGAGCAACTCCCCTTAGGTTGAACGAGCCTCGATCAGAATGCAGCGCTCCGCCGACGAGCTGTGGTCCGGACATTACAGGTAAAGTCTTCGGGAGGAAAAAATAATCCTTCGCACACGTTGTACGTGCACGCACAAGGTCATCTTTTCTGCTGAGAGCCTCTTCGAGGAGGATGATGCATAGAGATGTTTATTATTTACGCACACATTCCTAATGTGTCAGCGTAAAAACTCTATTTTTTTGCAGTCTGGCGTAAAAACTCCGAGTGTCAAAATTTGGCGTATACTTCCAACTTTGGGCTTTACACGCAGGATGAAAATTTCGGCATAAAAACTCAGATTTTGGCAGTTTGGCATAAAAACTCAGATTGTTAGGTTCTGGACGTATACTGCCAACCTTGAATTTTACGCCTCGGAAATAGGTTCCAGCGTAAAAGCTAAAGTTTTTGCAGTTTTGGCGTAAAAGCTCAGACTGATAATCTTTGGCGTAAACTGCAAGAGTGTATCGTCTAGTGTAGAAACTGACTTATTTTCTTGCATTTTGTAGTAGATTTGTAGATTTCTCCTTTGGCTGAAGTTATGGGCTCTGCTGCCGGGATGTTGAGCTCAAATTATCTGGAGGATTTGTCTATGTGACATTCCCTATTTCTGGAGCCAATTATCCTGAAGAAAGGGGAACCCTGATCGCGTCTCAGGGAGAACGCATCCTGCTGAGTATGATCAGTGGGGAGCCCCTGACATACATAGATGGGACGGAGTATAAGAAACCTGGTTTCTTATTCGGGGATGTTATCGACAAACAATCCCAGACCAAGCCCAAGAAGGAGGATTGGGTGTTTACTGCTGAGGGTACGGTGATGTATCTGCCCAGGATGCCCAGGGATTACCCTATCTCTGCGTTCTTCCATGCCACATATCCTAGGAAGATGTCATGGACCCTGACTCCCGACCTTCATGGCCGACCGAGAAAAATCTTATACAGCAAGGAATACGACGGGGGGGGGGGGGGGGCTATATGAGCCGTCCCTCGGGCCCTGTTATGCCCTTTAGGGGATTACTGCCGGGTAGTTTCCCGAGTGAGGACACTTTGCTGATCCAGCCGGTTCAGATGTCGACCTTCTGCAATGACTTTATGGGGCAGGGAGGAATGTACCCCAGGGTCAACCCTCGGACTAGTGGATGACTTAGCCCGGGGAATCTTCGAGGAGCCAGTTTGACTGCCTGGGCCCTGAAATACTTCCAGACGGAGCTGGAAAGTATTGGCTTGTTCGCGGCTGTGAACGCCACAAGTGTTGGGCTGCCTGTCAACCCTAACTTGTTTTTAGCTTTGATGGAGTGATACAACTCGCTTACTGGGACTTTTGCCACCCCGCTGGGTGAGTTGGGCTTAGCCCTTCATGAAATGGCAGAGATTTCAAAGCTGTCAATGGGGGACGCTCCTTATGAAGAGTACGTCCCTACAAACTGGGAATTGAGGGATACAAACACTCGGGCAGTGGCAGTATATCAGGAGCTGATATGCCACTATCTTGCCTGCACCACTTTCTACAAGGAGCCTTCTGATTTTGCTCACATCAACAAATGGGCAACCTATCTTTTCTTCCACCAGGCCAAAAATGTTAAGCTAGACAAGGTGGTAGATAGTCGTGATAGGCCCTTGAAGCTCCTGAGTATGCTCAATGCTAACACGGTCGATGACCTTATTGAAGACGCAGGGGCTTCAGATCATATTTTTGACGAGGAGATAAGGGATTACCCTGCTGGCACAAAAGCCTTCAGTTATATGAGGCATTGTCGCAAGCCTCTGTCAAGGGAAGCTCAATTGGCTGGCTTCCTCTCCGTCTTGCTTCGCCGCTGGGTAGTGCCTGGCATCGCGTCTGCAGATCGCATCCATCGCAACACCTTATGAACTGTAGTGCATTTGGTGTTCGAAGCAAGACTGGGCCTGCTTCCTGCTATTGTATGCAGAATACAAGCAGGCCTGAGGGCCTTTAATGATGGGCTACTCGCGGATGAGTGTCACTCCCCAGTCCCAAAATACCGAAGGACCGGACGCGTGATAATGGCCAGCAGCACACACCGATGGACAAACCCAATTTAATGGATCTATCGGGGCATACTTATGCTGTAGTACAATAATAAGTAGGTCCAAGATACAAGTCACAGTCTATTCTAATCTCATCCACAACAGATAATCATAGATCAAATGCCAGAATAAATGCAGATAAATATAAATCAACAAGTCTAAATAAAAGTGCCTCGGAGAACAATCCGAGAATAAGTCTAGTACATCAAATAAAATAGACTGGAAATAAAATAACTAGTAACAGAATTAAATGAGTATCTCAAGCCAACACTCAGGAGAAGTCCTCTGGTACGATCTCGTCCTCAGATCCTGGTTCTGCTCTATTGTAGGCACCTGCTTCTGCTAATGCTAATGCTCCGGTCCCGTATACCTCGGGGTAGATCTCGTCAGCTAATCCTGGGGACATAATCCGGATCCAGGTCCTCAGGGGACATAGCAAGGTACAAGAAAGCTCATGCCAAATGTCATGCCCCAGTCCCAAAATACGTAGGAGTAGGACACGTAAGCATGCCAGCCGCCTGTATATATGACAACTCCAATATATGGAAACCATAATACAGGCGTACGCTGTATAATGAACAATAATTCATAAGTGGTAAAACTAATCACAAGTCACAGGGTAATATCTAAATCTCATCCACAAAAATCACATATACATGAATAACCAATAACAATGTAACTAGATCTCAATAATAAGTTTCTAAAGAATGACAGTCGAATGGAAACAAATCCACTGCCGAAATAGAATATGAAATGAACCAGATACACACCATATAAGAACAGCATCTGACAATCATGAGGCTCGAAGAGAAGACCTCCTCGGAATATACGTAACATGTCCGGATCTGTGCTCCTGCGAATACTCATGAAAATCTACACCTGGAAAGGGACCAGGTCCTCAGAGGGACGTAACAAGATACAAAATGCAATGTATCTAAGTGAATGCAATGTAAGTGAATGCAATGTAAGGACAACCTCGGAACGTATAGGTAGGTGTAGGCATAACATCCAATGTCCTCTAGAGTGTGGTATCTGCATCGTCCATTATTTTGAAGAATGAGGTATCTGTATATATATAACGTCCAACACTCTAAGGGACGTGGTATCTGCAATGTATATACGTCCGTAACACTCCGAAGAGCGCAGTGTCTGAATATAGGAAGTCATCGGGTCGGTGGCTCCTCTGGATACCACGGAGTCCGATGTGTGTATCCTATACGTTTATCAGTTGTCCTTCCCGCCCAATGTGGGTGTACAAGTTATGAAAACGACGTGGATACCTCCTACTATGATGCAAGTCTCAATAGAATAAACAACTAAGCTACATACCGTTACACGTGTTGCTCATACTGATGGCCAGTCGCGCATGAGACACGTGTCCCTACATGAACTCACTCTGTGACATAAATAATACATGTCAAGGCCTGAGGAGTCATACCAATAACTCCATAACTTTAGGTGGGTCTACTAGACACTAGGTCAGACACAAGTCCTAACGTCAACGCCTTCGTTGACTGCACCCGAGTCTGCTTGGACGCACACATTTATATAATATTAAAATAAATAAATAAGTAACTAAAATAATTGGATTTAAATAGTACAACAAGGCAATGTATACTTGCCTGGCAAGAGAGCTGCAAAATATAATGTCCAGATGTCAAATGCCAAAAGTCAGAAACTATGGCCTCAGAATAAATGTCTCCGGATGCTGAAATAAATATCACCAACAGTCTCAGAAAATATCAAATAGCTAAAAACGCCTGTCCTTAAGTCCAATTTGGACACAAGGGCAAAAATGACAGTTTCTGGTCAAAGCGGGGTCCACATGTGGGCCGCTTTGCACAGGAAAATGTGTCAGGGTCAAAGGTCTTCAAATTCGCCAAACTTAGTGTCAGCAAGTCCAGAACGTCGATACAAACCCAACGGAATGTTCAGAACTGGATTCTGATGTGCCGATCACAAAATCGCCCGTCAAGTGGAGCCTGTTGGGCCCGCGATACGGAATTTTGTCAACGTTCTCAGAATCGAACCAAACTTGGATCACAGGACCAGCGTATTGCTACGAGTCCGATGGCGCAAGTTTCGTTTCGATCCGACGTGTATACACAAAGTTGCAGCATGTTTCAGAACAGGCGAATACGGGACGTTGTCGGCGGATACGCGTTGATTTCGGTGTGCACGCACATCCAAATCAACTTCTGCGAAATCCTGCACGTCCATATCAACGACGCGCACGTTTCGGTGAAGACCGCGTGCGACCAAGTCATCCCGTTTGGCGGGGCGTACTCAGTTCTGGGGTAAAATAGGGCATTGTTTTTCCTGTTTTTGGATCGCGGTTCACGATCGCCACAGGATGCGATGCACCGAGCGGGTTGTACGGGCATCGAGAGGGTTACATGGCCTACGTGTCATAACTGACAGAATTAAAAATGGAATTATGAGGAGAGAGAACGGGTTACCTAAACAGGGCTCCGCAGAATGACTTTTCTTCGTGTCCGTGAAGAGATGCGACACGACACAATGTCTGGTTGCCGTGTCCGGGCCGTGTCCAACTGCTTTGTCTGGTCTAAGTCCAGTGGAGACTCGCCGGAGCTTCACCGGAGGCGCTCAAGCGGAGTTCAGCGGTCAGCGGGGCATCCGGGCAGGGCACGGCGCTGCGGCTAGGGCTCCGGGGTCGTCGGCTTGTTGACGGAGGAGCGGGTCAGGGGGTGTGCTGCCGACCGAACGGGGGAGCCTCGGCCGGGGGTGCTGCTCGGCGCTGCGGGGTCGTGGCTGATCAGGGCGGCGCAGAGGCGCAGAGGTGGAGGGAAGAAGGACCAAGGCGAGGAGGAGGAGGAGCTGGGAGGTGGTGGCGTGGTGGTCATGATGGGTTGGTGGTGGCGGAGAGTGGCGGAGGAGGTGGAGAAGGAGGTCGGGAAGGAGAGGGGAAGTCGGGATGGCGGTCGTGCGTCTCAGGCGAAGGGGAGATATGGGGGAGTCGAGGGGGAGGCGAGTGGCGGAGGATGGAAGGGGAAGTCGAGGTGGAGGAGTTGGCTGGGCGAGGCCGGCGGGGGATCTCGGTGAGGAGGAGCTCGAGGCCGGTGGTGGAGACGTGGGGGCTCTGGCGGAGGAGGCAAAGTCCGGGAGGAAGTCGGGGAGTCGAGGCCGGCGGGGGAGGCGGAGGGGGTTGGTGTAGGTGCTGGTGGTGGAGGGTGGCGAGCGGCGGAGTGGAGGAGGAGGAGAAGAGGGAAGAGGGGCTCGGGGCTGGGAGAGGGTGACGGAGCTCAGCGCCGGGGGGGGGGGGGGGGCTCGCCGCTCCAGCGGGGGGGGGGGGGGTCGACTGCGGGCTAGGTTAGGGATTGGGTTTTATTTTATTTAAATAGAAATTAAATTATGGGTAAAATAGTAATTTCAAATTAGGATATTTTCTTTATGTAAATACATCGAATCTGGACCCCTTTTGGAATGAACTGTGCATGTTCACCGGCCAATGAGGGGGTGACACCTCGTACTGCAAATTTGTAAAAAAGTCCCTGTAATTTTATAAATTTCACAGAGGTCCTATTCTGGGAAATTGCGCAATTACGAAATTGTCTGGGAAAAACACCCGATTCCTGAAAATGCTAAAATTCACAGATTTGAAGGGAAAAGTTGTGTGAGGGTCCTGAGGGGGGTGGGGGTGAGCCTGGGTAGGGACTGGGCCTGGTTTTCTTGGGTGATACGGGCATCGTATTAATTAATTAATAAATACTGCGTACGGTGTTCACTAATTATTTAGAGGCAGGTGGGGCCATAATTTTAGTACGATGTCAATATACTAAATGTAGTATACTCAGTGTAGGGTAATAACGTATTTTTGTTTGGGAAAAACAGGCGCATGTTGGGCCTCTAATCTTTATTGGAACAGGGATGGATACAGATCTAGGAATTTAAATACGTACGTTTGTAACGATATTTGTGCGTCTACAATGAGGCACAAAACAGAGTATCTGGGAATTGCACAAAGTGCAGGATAGTAGACTAGCATGTCTATGAGGGGTATGTGAACTTTGTTCAGGGATATCAGTCAAGGTAAAGATCCAAATAATTAGGTGATAGACAGGTGCACAAATCAATAGGATATGTAAGCAAAATAAATTAAAATATTGCCATAAATCCTAAATTGATAAAAATAATCCTAAAATGTTGGAATCTGGTCGAGGGAGTTTACACCAAAATAAATGCAGTACAGCAGATAATGAAATAAATAGGGTAAGTATGTAACCATCTATGTAAAAATGCAAGTGAGAGCATCACGAGTACTCAGGCTGAGACCACTACAAGCTCTGTGTCTGGGAGCCGGTAGCGGAGTCTACTATATATTTTACTATGTGTTTACTATGGATTATATATATATATATATATATATATATATATATATATATATATATATATATATATATATATATATATATATATATATATATATGAAATCAGCCTGTAGCCTGTGTGTCTCTCCCCACCCAATGTAATCACATGTCTCATGTCCATGACACGCAAGATCAATACTAATGCAGCAAGTCATATAATGTCTAGGAATATAATGTCTGTCATAAACCTGTATCCTATACAGAATCACCATAAATATCTCAGGACGATTCTGTCTCATGAATAGTGTCAAGTTTCCTGGGTTATGATGTACTTGATTAGACAAGTACGAGAAGTATAGGGTCTCGGTATCCATGTCTAGATGACGTTACACAACTCCGCGTACGGGGTTGGCACCCGACTATTAATCGGACGCTAAGTAAGTCACACGGTCCTAGGTCAAGCATGCACAACAATATAAATGAATCAAGAAAAATATGCAACAAGACTGCGAAGTTGGCAAGGTACACTTGCCTGGGGTTCTGGCTCCAACTACAGCTCTGGTCTCAGTGTGATCTGCAGGTACTCCTCCGATTGCTGAAATAAACATTACCATTAGATTCATAAAATATCAAATAGCTAAAAATGCCTGTCCTTAAGTCCAATTTGGACACAGGGGCAAAAATGATATTTTCGGTCAGAGCGGGGTCCACATGTGGGCCACTTTTCACCGAAAAGTGTGTCAGGGTCAAAAGTCTCCAAATTCGTCAAACTTAGTGTCAACAAGTCAAAAACGATGATACGAACCCAACAAAACTTCCAGAATTGGATTTCGATGAGCCGATCACAAAATCGCCCGTCAAGTGGAGCCTGTGGGGCCCACGATACGCGATTTCGTCAACGTTCTCAGAATCAAACCAAACTTGGGTCACAGGACCAGTGTATTGCTACGAGTCTGATGGCGCAAGTTTCGTCTCGATCCGACATGTGTACACAAAGTTACAACATATTCTAGAATAGGCGGATACGGGACGGTGTCGGCGGATACGCGTTGATTTCGGTGTGCACGCACATCCGAATCAACTTCTGCAAAATCTCACACATCCGTATCAGCGGCACGCACATTTTGATAAAGATCGCGTGCGACCAAGTCGTCCCTTTTGGCGGGGCGCACTCAGTTTCGGGGTTAAACAGGGCTTTGGTTTTTCCTGTTTTTGGATCGCGGTTTGCGATCACCACAGGGCGCGACGCACTGAGCGAGTTGCACGGGCATTGAGGGGGTTATACAGTCTACGTGACACAACTGACGGAATCGAAAATGGGGCAGCGAGGAGAGAGAAAAGAGTACCTGAACAGGGCTCCGCGAAGACCGATTTCTCGTGTCCGTGTCGCGTTCGAGTGTCTGTTTCGTGTCCTGGTTAGGGTTTGGCGTATCCGGGGCTAGGGCAGCGGGTCGGGGAGCTGCTTTATTGGGTCACAGGCGGGTGGAGCTCGTAGTCGGCTGAGGTGGTGGTGGTGAAGCCTGTGGTGGTGGTGGTTGGATGGAGGAAAGTCGGCCGGAGCAATAGGATCAGTGGAGTCGGGTGGGAGGAAGTAGCATAGCCGCCGGAGCGGGGTGGTAGTCGACCTGAGCGGCATTAGGGATCGCGGGGCTGTTCAGTCCGGTCGGTCGGGACTGTTCAGTCCGGTCAGGAGAGCACGGCGGGTTCAGCGGGGAGGACGGGTAGTGTGTAGGCGGAGGAAGGGATATATGCTGGTGGAGGACGGGTGGGTCACCGGTGTCTCTCCGGCGAGGTCCCAGCCGGGGAGGCTGAAGGACGAGGATGATCAGGGAGGCGAGTTCGTGGCCGCTGCGGGTCAGGGATCCGCTGGGGAGGGGAGGAGGAAGTCGAGGTCGAGGAGGATAGGGAGGGGCTATGATTGGGTGGTAATGGCGGTGGTGAGTGGTTGCTCTGGGGGTCGGGCCTCCGTCCGGGAAGGAGGAAGAAGATGAAGAACAGTAAAGTCGGTTGAGGAGGGGCGGCTGGGCTAGGGGCGGCGCCGGAGTCTCACCGGAGGGGTCAGGGAAAGGGTGGCGGCGCTCGGTTAGGGTTAGGTTTAGGGATTAGGGATTAGGGATTTTTAGTATTTTCTTTTTTTCTTTTTGTTTGTGGAGAAAACTACGAAATTATGTATTTATACATACAGAAATTTGATCTAGGGTTTGACCTAGGATTTGGGCTAGGTCAACGCTCCTTGGGCTCTGCTTTGGCTCTCATGGGGATGTTGGGCGTTTGGCACGGGTTTAATTCGGTTTAATTCTACATCGGTTTTCAGGGCTTTAAAAATGATTCTGGGGTCCAATAAATTCACAAAAAATTATCCTATGTCCGGTTTTCCATTTTACAGCATAAAATATTATTTTTATAATATTTTAATACTATTTAACAGTAATTAAAAATCATTTAATTTCCAAACACCTAGGTTCTGATTACAGAAAAATCCCAGAAAATTACGAATATTTGTGAAAAGTCCAAATTAAAATTTTTTGAAAAAATAAGGGGGTTTACAATCTACCCCCCTTAAGAGGATTGCGTCCTCACAATCAAAGAATAATCGGTCAACAGAGATGACACGGTTGTAAACATTGTTCGAAGCACATCATTATCAAGAAGAATCAAGGTTGAGGGTCTAAGCAAAATACATAGGAAAAATTATTTTCCTAAACATTAAAAATTATGCAATCTCCCGTAGAAGGAGATCTAGAGGACTACTGTTTTAGAAAAACTAGGTTATTTAATTATTAGCTAGTTCAAAAATTACTAGGTTAAGGCTAGGTCACGAATCAACAGGCTAAAACTAAAGCAAATGTAGAAGCAATTAACTAGAAAACTTACGCATATTAGCTACTCCATGAATCTGTGCGTCCTCCAAAGTCATCGCGAAAGCTTGTCCGCGTCCTTGAGGTGGATTCCTCTGCTGCTGGGCCTGCTGGAAGAGTGCTGCTTGTGGTGCCAAGGGTGGCCTTGGTTGATACCCTCCTGGTGCTGGTAGGGCTTGTCTGTTTATTATTAGTGCTCTCTCTAGATGATAAGGACAATCCTTGGCTAAGTGTTGATTGGTTCCGCAAATCAAGCATAATCCTAACTTGCGTCTGCAGTCCCTCTCAATATGGCCTACCTTGCCACAGTATTGACAGATAGGTTATGCTTGTGGAGATGCTTCTGGTGGCTGCTGCATGTGAGGTCTCTTTGCGGCTTCTTCTTGTGGTGCTTTGGCTGATGTGGAAGACCGTTTCAGACTGGTCTCTCTCCTGGTGACGCGCTCCATGCGTCGGGCTGCTGCAAGGACGTCCAAGTAAGAAGTAGGTGCAACGGATCCGATCAGTCTCTGTAGCTCGAGGTTCAGTCCGTCGAAGAACTTCTCAGCCTTCTCTTCTTCTGTCGGGATCAAGGTTGGGGCAAAGCGACTTAGACGAATGAATTCTGTATTGTATTCTTCCACTGTCATACTGTTCTGAGTGAGGCGATTGAACTTGTCCCGAAGTTCTGATCGAGCGGTCGTCGGAATGTACATCTCCTGAAAGAGCCTGGAAAACTCTTCCCAAGTGACTCAGTCTGGTCTGAGCCGTGTCTCTTCAGATAGCCACCAGTGATGTGCATTATCTGTCAATTGCATTCTGACGGCAGTCATCCAACGTTCTCTTAGAAGCTCAGCTGCTTCCAGCTGGTGTTGTATGTTGGTGAGCCACTCATGAACTTTTGTGGGCTCCTCCTTTCCTGAGAAGGTACGAGGCTTCAGCTGGCAAAAATCGGTGATAGATCCTGTCACTGGTCGTCGCGCTGGTAGATTCGCCTACTCCAGTACAAGTGCTAGGCTGCGACTCAAAGTCTCTTGTTGAATCTGCTGTTGAGCTTGCATCATCGCGTAGAACATTCGGAACATTTGTTGTTCGTCCATAGCCTGCCCTTGTGGGAATACGACCATTGGTGGTGTGAACTACGGTGGAGGTGGAATGTCATCTTGCCGACCTTTTGAGGTATCTTGACTGTTTTGTTGTTCTAGTTGACCTCCACCAACTGGTATCACTTCATCGTTATAGGTAACATCTGCAACTTGTGGTGTTCCTGCGGGAGTCTCGTCGAGTGCTTGTGAATCCATTGCTCTGCATCAAAAATAAACTATAAGAAGCGCACAGGAATCAAGGCATGATGCAAGAAAAATTTAGTTCGAATACGATATAGATATCAAGAACGATTCAAGCAAGTGGATGAGATCCTAAAAACTTATCCTATTCTTACTGCAGGCTTGCTCGGTCCCTAAGTTGAAACCGAACAATTTAATCGTTGACCTGCATTGGCCACCACAAAAACTATGTCACGCCCAAGTCCCAAAATACCAAGGGACCGAACGCGTGATAATGGCCAGCAGCACACACCGATGGACAAACCCAATTTAATGGATCCATCGGGGCATACTTAAGTTGTAGTACAACAATAAGTAGGTCCAAGATACAAGTCACAGTCTATTCTAATCTCATCCAAAACAGATAATCACAGATCAAATGCCAGAATAAATGTAGATAAATATAAATCAACAAGTCTAAATAAAAGTGCCTCGGAGAACAATCCGAGAATAAGTCTAGTACATCAAATGAAATAGACTAGAAATAAAATAACTAGAAACAGAATTAAATGAGTATCTCAAGCCAATACTCAGGAGAAGTCCTCTGGTATGATATCGTCCTCAGATCCTGGTTCTGCTCCACTGTAGGCACCTTCTTCTGCTAATGCTAATGCTCCGGTTCCGTATACCTCAGGATAGATCTCGTCAGTTAATCATGGGGACATAATCCCGATCCAGGTCCTCAGGGGACATAGCAAGGTACAAGAAAGCTCATGCCAAAATAAATGCAGTGCAGCAGATAATGAAATAAATAGGGAAAGTATGTAACCATCTATGTGAAAATGCAAGTGAGAGCATCACGAGTACTCAGGCTGAGACCACTACAAGCTCTGTGTCTGGGAGCCGGTAGCGGAGTCTACTATATATTTTACTATGTGTTTACTATGGATTATATATATATATATGAAATCAGCCTGTAGCCTGTGTGTCTCTCCCCACCCAATGTAATCACACGTCTCATGTCCATGACACGCAAGATCAATACTAATGCAGCAAGTCATATAATGTCTAGGAATATAATGTCTATGTCATAAACCTGTATCCTATACAGAATCACCACGAATATCTCAGGACGAATCTGTCTCATAAATAGTGTCAAGTGTCCTGGGTTATGATGTACTTGATTAGACAAGTACGAGAAGTATAGGGTCTTGGTATCCATGTCTAGATGACGTTACACAACTCCGCGTACGGGGTTGGCACCCGACTATTAATCGGACGCTAAGTAAGTCACATGGTTCTAGGTCAAGCATGCACAACAATATAAATAAATCAAGGAAAATATGCAACAAGACTGCAAAGTTGGCAAGGTACACTTGCTTGGGGTTCTGGCTCCAACTGTAGCTCTGGTATTAGTGTGATCTGCAGGTACTCCTCCGGTTGCTGAAATAAAAATTACCATTAGATTCAGAAAATATCAAATAGCTAGAAATGCCTGTCCTTAAGTCCAATTTGGACACAGGAGCAAAAATGACATTTTCGGTCAAAGCGGGATCCACATTTGGGCCACTTTGCACCGAAAAGCGTGTCAGGGTCAAAGGTCTCCAAATTTGTCAAACTTAGTGTCAACAAGTCAGGAACGATGATACGAACCCAACGGAACTTCCAGAATTGGATTCCGGTGAGCCGATCACAAAGTCGCCCGTCAAGTGGAGCCTGTGGGGCCCACGATACGCAATTTCGTCAACGTTCTCAGAATCAAACCAAACTTGGATCACAGGACCAGCATATTGCTACGAGTCCGATAGCGCAAGTTTTGTCTCGATCCGATATTTGTACACAAAGTTACAACGTGTTCTAGAATAGGCGGATAGGGGGCGGTGTCGACGGATACGCGTTAATTCCGGTATGCACGCACATCCGAATCAACTTCTGCAAAATCCCACACGTCCGTATCAGCGGCACGCATATTTCTGTAAAGACCACGTTCGACCAAGTCGTCCCGTTTGGTGGGGCACAATCAGTTCCGGGGTGAAACAGGGCGTTGATTTTTCCTATTTTTGGATCGCGGTGTGCGATCACCACAGGGCGTGACGCACCGAGCTAGTTGCACGGGCATCGAGGGGGTCATGCAGTCTACGTGACACAACTGACGGAATCAAAAATGGGGCAGCAAGGAGAGAGAAAAGAGTACCTGAACAGGGCTCCGTGAAGACAGATTTCTCGTGTCTGTGTCGCGTCCGAGTGTTTGTTTTGTGTCCTGGTTAGGGTTTGTCGTGTCCGGGGCTAGGGCAGCGGGCCGGGGAGCTGCTGTGTTGGGTCACAGGCGGGTGGAGCTCAGAGTCAGCTGAGGTGGTGGTGGTGAAGCCTGTGGTGGTGGTGGTCGGATGGGGGAAAGTCGGCCGGAGCAATGGGATCAGTGGAGTCGGGTGGGAGGAAGTAGCACAGCCGCCGGAGCGGGGTGGTAGCCGACCTGAGCGGCGCTGGGGTTCGTGGGGCTGTTTAGTCCGGTCGGTCAGGACCATTCAGTCCGGTCGGGAGAGTAAGGCGGGTTCAGCGGGGAGGACGGGTGGTGTGCAGGCGGAGGAAGGGATAGATGTTGGTAGAGGACGGCTGGGTCACCGGTGTGTCTCCGACGAGGTCCCGGCCAGGGAGGCTGAAGGACGAGGATGATCAGGGAGGCGAGTTCGTAGCCGCTGCGGGTCAGGGATCCGCCGGGGAGGGGAGGAGGAAGTCGAGGAGGATAGGGAGGGGCTGTGATTGGGTGGTAATGGCGGCGGTGAGTAGTTGCTCTGGGGGTCGGGCCTCCGTCCGGGAAGGAGGAAGAAGATGAACAGTAAAGTCGGCTGAGGACGGGCAGCTGGGCTAGGGGCGGCACCGGTGTCTCGCCGGAGGGGTCAGGTAAAGGTTGGCGGCGCTCGGTTAGGGTTAGGTTTAGGGATTAGGGATTTTTAGTATTTTCTTTTTTTTTTGTTTGTGGAGAAAAACCAAGAAATTATGTATTTATACATACAAAAATTTGGACTAGGGTTTGACCTAGGATTTGGGCTGGGTCAACGCTCCTTGGGCTTGGCTTCGGCTCTCATGGGGATGTTGGGCGTTTGGCACGGGTTTAATTCGGTTTAATTCTACATCGGTTTTCAGGGCTTTAAAAATGATTTTGGGGTCCAATAAATTCACAGAAAATTATCCTATGTCCGATTTTCCATTTTACAACATAATATATTATTTCCATAATATTTTAATACTATTTAACAATAATTAAAAATCATTTAATTTTCAAACACCTAGATTCTAATTACAAAAAATCCCATAAAATTACGGATATTTGTGAAAAATCCAAATTAAAATTTTTTTAAAAATCAAAGAGTTTACGATGAGACACAATGTGAAGGATTTCCCCGAGTGGAATTACCATTCCTATACCTGATGGGATGGTTAATTCTTCACAACACCAGGGTGATGTCTCCCGGTCCTGCCAGCGGTTCAGGAAATAACTTCTTATTGAATTACAAGAATTCCTCTTGGAACGTGGCGACCGTCATAGATTGCCGTAGGGCGTTAAATGTTGCCCATAACTGGAAGCACTTCTGTATCGTCCCCCCATGTACAATTCAATCAACACGGGAAGAAACTTAAGGACGGGGGCCATGGGAGGATCATTCTTTCTCCTGAAGCCTTCTACTGGTTGCTCTGTATTAGACCTTCCCATTTGCTGTACAGAAGCGATGACCACTGCTACCTGGAGCCTTATTTGTCCAGTCGGTTCGCCAGGTAGTTTGGGTACAACCAGTTGCATGTGGGGAATGCCATTACCAGCTTCAAGTCCAAAGGTGAACTTATTGATGGAGCCAGAGGATGGCGGTACTTCATCACAGGCTATAATAGTGCAACTTTTGCTGTGCCCGCGACTTCTCTCTCTATGGAGTTGTGCATCCTTCACTCATATGCGCAGTTCTATGCGTCCATAAATACCTTCCATCGTGATTTTGATGTGTATGGAAGTTTTAAGATACCCTCTCATAGGTCTACTGGAAGGGAGGAGATTCCATCTGTTTCCTCGGATGAGAATGAAGACACCGCCGGGGTAGACGAGTTTTTGATGACAATACCGAGAGGCGTAATAGCTCCGCCAGCAGAGCCTCTCATTATCCTTCAGAAACGGAAGGCTTCGACTCTGAAAGAGCCTTCCCCCGCAAGAAGAGGATTGCCAGAGGTCCGAAAAGGGCTTCCACCAGGGAGGCTTCTAGGAGCGAGCCTGTTGTTTCCCCTGTTGGGGATAATTCTTTGATTAGAGGTCCTTCGCCTTTTTGAGAGGGAACCTCCATAGTTCCGGCTGGCTGTGTCGGAGATTCTTTGCTCGAGATCGCTGCTTCTACTACTGCTTCTAGTAGTGCTATGAGATCGCCTTCGAGGCCGAGCATAATAAGATTCCATATACCTTTATCCAGACCAATAATGGGAGTAACCCCTACTTCATTTGTAAGTATTTCTAGCGAGATTCCACCCGATAAGCCTCGAGTGGATCTTGGTGAAGACTGGGAAGACTACCCGCCAGTGTCAGTTGGTGCACCCTCTTCTCCAGGTATGACAGCTTGTCTAGCATCATTAAGAGATGATTTAGCTATTCAGGCTGCGGACGCGACATATATACCATTGGCCATAGGTAAATATTGTCTTTACGCCTCTTTTAGGAAAATTAACATCAGGTTAATATTAACTTTCTCTTGTCTTCTTTTCAGGTGAAGACATCTCAGGGGAGGGCGGAGTTGACGCAACCTTTGACTTTGTTGCGGATCCTGCCGATGAAACAGCGGTGCTCGACTTTGAAGGGGCATGCTTTGAAGCTGCCGATCCTTCATCCGCACCATTTTCGGGTGTGGTCTCGCCCACTACAATTCAGATATCTTCAGAGGAGGATGAGCCCATCATCGCGACTGTGCCTCCTTAGTTGAGTACGCCAGCAACTTCAACCGTTGCTGGTGTTCATTCTTTTGTAGCGCCATCTGTAGAGGCAACGACCGTGGCAACATCCTCTGTGGTCATTCCTGGAAGGAGATTTCTCGGTATCGCAATTACTCCTAGCGTGCATCCGATCTTCGATATGCTGATTGAATAATATACCAGCCTATTCTATCTCAGTTTGAAGGAGTTAATTTCTATGGTACTAGAGAAGAACTTGAGCTTTGATAATCTGCTGACGTCCTTCCAGCTTGCGATAGCGCGGATCAGAAATTTCAATGACGCTAGAAGAGCTGATATGCTGGAGCAAATAGTTAATAGTTTGGAACAACCCATTAACGAGTATTTGCAACTATCTCGAGGCAACGTCGATGAGATGATTCATGTCGAGTACGACTCCTTAACTGCGAAGCTTAATGAACAGATGTAATGCTTAAATAAATCCATCCAGACACAGCAGCAGGAGATGGATGGAGAGCAGGCCATCTTGGAGGAGGTTATTCCTCTTTAACGAAGTGCGAGGCCGAACATGAGGGAAATGAAGCGAGGGTCCGCAAATTGGAAGCTAAACTCGCTTAGGCAAAGGAGTGGGCTCTCCAGTCATCGGTAGCTCTAGATGTGGTGAAGGGCCGAATGGATACAGCTTAGCGAAACTTGGCACGTGCAGGAGTCATTCGTGCCAGTTTTGTTCATACTCAGTCCGAACTATCCCTCTTGAGTGATGACGAGGCACGACTGGAACGGGCTCGCACTAATATCTTAGAATCCAAGAATGAAAGACGGCTTTGGCACAACAAATTCGTGATTTGACTGCTCCTCCCTAATGATGTACTTTTTTGCTTCTCTATGTAATTTGGTTTTCCCGAAGATAATAAAGAAACTTTATCTGACTTTGTGGACCCATCATTTTTGAATATAAATGATAGGCTAGGGTGAAAGTGACATCAGAGGTAATATGGACGTGATATACTTTCGGTAAGCTTCAGCTGGATATATCTATTCAGAGGTTATATGGACATGATAGAATATGATCCAACTAAATTTGTATGCAAAAGACTATCAGAGGTAATATGGACATGATAGGTTTTGAAGTTTTAAATTAGTTAAACATATCTATTCAGAGGTCATAATAATACGATAGAATATGATCCAACCAATCTTTATATGTAATATTGTCAGAGCGAGATCTTCACCATACTCCTTTGAACAAAGGAGATCAAGCATAGTACTTCTTCAGGAATTTGCCGTTGATAGGAGCCATTATCAGATCTCCGTTAGGTTTGGCTAATCTGTAAGCGCCGTTTGAAAACGTCGTTTCAATCACATAAGGGCCCTCCCATTTGGCCTGGAATTTACCCTTACTTTTGTGTGTAATGATCATTGGCCTTTTCACAGGTAGGACTAGCTCGCCAATTTTGAACACTCTTTTCTTTACTTTTCTATTAAAAGCTCTGAAAATGCGTATCTAGTAAAATGCAATGCGCTGTTGAGCTTGAAGGCGTTTCTCGTCTAATCCTTCTAGCTCTTGAAGCCTTAAGTGATCATTATTTTCCTGTGTCAACTCATTAGCCACGGCTATTCTGAGTGATGAAATTTGGATTTCAATGGGGAGGACTGCTTTACACCCGTAGACTAATGAGAATGGGGTGCAACCCATCGGTGTTCGTACCGTTGTGCGATATGCCCAGAGACATTCCCCCAGCTTCTCATTCCAATCTCTTTTGTTCGAAGAAACAAACTTTTTTAAGAGTTTGATGATGGTTTTGTTGAAGGCTTCCACCAAACCATTAGCAGCAAGATTGTATGCCGTAGAGGCCATATTTTGTATCCGATTATTATCACAAAATCGGTAAAACGCTTGGCTGATGAATTGAGGTCCATTGTCATGAATTATCCTTTGGGGTATCCCAAAGCGATAAATGACATGATGCTTGATAAAGATGATCACGTTGGATGTCTTCACCTCAGCAAGAGGGATCGCCTCCGGCCATTTGGAGAAATAATCCGTGATGGCCAATATGAACCGATGTCCTCTAGAAGAAGACGGGTGAATAGGACTAATGATATCCATACCCCATGCTTCAAAAGGCCATGATACAATCATAGGATGTAAATGTTCAGAAGGCTGATGTATAAAATCTGCATGAACTTGACAGGCTTTGCATTGTCTTGCATATTTCACTGCATCTGCGATCATAGTAGGCCAGTAGTAGCCCATCCTCCTAATATGATCCTGTAATTTAGGACCGGATTGATGTGCTCCACATACACCGTCGTGAGCTTTACGGGTAACCCACTTTGTATCATCATCGGAGAGACATCGTAATAGCAGTCCATCATATGTTCGACGATATAGACATTGTGAAGACGCTTTAAAATAGAAGCGTAATGATCGTCTTTTGATGGATGCTGCTTCTTTAGGATCCTCTGGTAAGATTCCGTATGACACAAAGTCTATAAAGGGACTTCTCCAGTCTCTGTTAGGAGGAACCGTATTTACAGCGTAGCTGCATTCTATGTGAAAGTTATTTTTTACACTGAATAAATCTCTATTAAGAAGGATCACCGAATTCTGCCTTCTTATAGGAATAGCTAGATCTGCAGCTAGGCTGGCCAGGATATCAGCTTCCTAATTTTGAGATCGAGGCACATGCTCTAGGAAGAATCCTTTGAAAGACATAGCTATCTCGATCGTTGCTTGGTGATAAGGAATGAGGTCTGGATTGCAAACTTCATATATTCCTCTGACCTGATTGACGATCAGCTGAGAATCACCAAAAGCTTCCAGGTATTCAACATCCAATTCTTTAGCGACTTGGAGCCCGATTAATAGAGCGTTATACTCTGCCACATTATTAGAGCAGGGTTCGCTAAGAGAATATGCTCTATAGATGACGAGTTTATCAGGAGTGACCAGGACAATTCCTACTCCGGAAACCATGTTTCCCCTGGGACCAGTCCTGGAGGCACCATCGAAGAATAACTGCCATGTAACACCTTCCATTGCGGAATTATATTCTGCAACTTCGTCGGGAATATCCTCGTATAGTTTGGAGGTTTCCGGAATTGGATGAGCAGCTAAGAAATCAGCCAAGGCTTGGCCTTTGATGGACTTCTAAGGGACATACACCATATCATACGGTGTTAATAACATCGCCCAAGTCGCGAGTCAGGAATTAAGAACACTCAGCTTGTTCATCAATACCCGAAGAGGATTAATTCTGGAGATGATATGAATAGTTTGGCCCATGACGTAATATCGCGTCTTCTAAATGGCGAACATTAGGGCCAAGCATTCTTTTTCCACTAGATTGTACCGGTATTCAGCTCCGACCATCATCCTGCTCAAATAGTAGATAGCCTGTTCATGACCCTCATTATTCTTCTGTGCGAGGAGAGCTCCGTTTAATGATCTTCCTATAACGGGAGGCACCAGAACTGGAGGGCTCAAACTTACAGCAAAAATGGTCTTCCTATAACGGGAGGCACCAGAACTGGAGGGCTCAAACTTATAGCAAAAAAGGTCTTCCTATAACGGGAGGCACCAGAACTGGAGGATTAGTGAGGTAGCGTTTGATATCATTAAACGCTTGCTGACAGGCTTCATCCCATACGAATGACACACCTTTCTTTATCAGGTGAGAAAAATGTTGTCATCTCCCAGAGAGGTTGGATATGGATCTCCCGATATAAGCTAGACGACCTTGAAATCCCCTGAGTTCCCTCAGATTACGGGGTGGTCGCATTTCTAAGATAGCCTTTACTTTATTAGGGTCCACTTGAATGCCTTTAGCGGTAATGACAAATCCCAGGAATTTGCTACTGGATACACCAAGAAAGGACTTTGTAGGATTCATTTTGAGTTGATGTTGGCGCATCAACTCGAATACTGTCTTCAAGTCTTGGATGTGATTATCCTTGAGACGGCTTTTGACAGCAATATCATCCACGTAATATTCCACCATTTTACGTAAGTGCTCATAGAATATGTTACTCATAGCTCGTTGATATGTAGCCCCGGCATTCTTCAATCCAAAAGGCATAACTGTATAGCAATATACCCCCAATGGTGTCCGGAAGGCAATATGCTTCTCGTTTTCAGGATTCATCTTAATCTGATTATATCCTAAGAATCCGTTCATGAAAGACATGCTCTCCAAACCGCACGTATTATCGATCATAATGTCTGTAATGGGAAGAGGGAACTCATCTTTAGGGCAGGCTGCATTCAGATCTCGGAAATTGATGCAAATACGCACTTTTCCACTTTTCTTCATGACCAGGATAACATTGGCGACCCAGTCAGGATGTTGTTCTTCCCGGATGAACCCACAGGCTATTAGCTTCTTGATTTCAGCTTCAATGGCATCCATCATATCCGGACGGAATCGGCGTTGGTGTTGCTTCACAGGCTGCGAATTGGGCCGTATATTGAGTTTATGGGTAGCCACTTTAGGATCAAGACCTGGCATATCCTCATAATTTCACGCAAAGACATCGATATATTCTTTTATCAGCTGGATTGTTTCTTCCCTTTCTTCTTCGGAAAGATTGTTACTGATAAATATCGACTTTGGTGAAAGTTCATCCCCAACATTGATTTGGATAACTTTATCTTCAGTGGGCAGTTCGCTCTGCTCGAACCTAAGTTCCCATTGTGTATCCATTTGCTGAGCCCAGGAGTCATTTTTAAACGGTTCAGATTCTTGTTCGTCTGCTTCGAAAGAATCTGGTAATACCGTATTTTACTGATAATGCTCGTTCAAGATCAGCATATGAGCCGGAGGGCGATGAGCCATCTTGAGAAGAAGAAAAGGTATCCTCACTTGACTCAGAAGTTGAAAAAGAAGTAGTGTACCCTAACCCAAAACGAGTTTGTTGACAGTACGGATAACCATGCAACGGCATTCGTCTGCCTTTTCCATGGTTGAGGCCTGGTTCCAGCTTCAAGTCATAACCCATGCTTTGCATAATCTTCAAAGCTTGTGGGCTATATCTGTTAACTTACATTTTTCCAGCATCAGACTCGTGAGAATCTTCTTGTACAGTCAGTTTGATGCGCATGCGACCGAAGACTATTGGATGCTGATTGCTGCGAGTAGGTGGGACAATAAAGATAGAATCTTCATGTGGTTCATATGTCGTTATGACATTAGAGGTTGACGCCACTTCCCACACATACGGATGATAGGAGTCTATAGCTTCCAAGAATTTTTGTGCTATAGGTTCTATATCGTTATGGGGAGAGGATTCCTGATTTGGAAATTGAGCGTCAGTATACTGGAAAAGAGAATCTTTATTATCGTCAGAAACCTCGTTCCCAGTTGTATTTACATCAATCGGCTGCTTGTTGCGCCTGAGGTTGATAACCAAATGTGGAGGCTTCTGGTTCAAAGTGATCACTAGGGGATCACTTCCTCCTCCTGATTTGGTTTTGTTCAAGTGGATAGCCATGGGTTCCATGACTTTCGGACGGGTAGTCCGCCCTTTCACCTGGATCGACAAGGGTTGCTCGACAGATGGTTCTTCTGGCTCCCGGTGGGATTCCGCTTCCGTCTTATCTGACACCTCCTTTATGTAGTCTTGGGTGTACAACATGGCATCGGAATAATAGGACTCTACTCCTTTGAACGGGTTAAGGTCAACAAACTCCATTTTTACTGTTCCTTGGACATCTACATATTTGAAGCGTTGATCTAGAGTCGAAGGAACAATATTGTGATCGTGGATCCATGGTCTGCCCAGTAGAATATTATAAGATACCTCTGAATCAATGACGTAGCATGTAGCCACTGATCTAAGGTCACCAATCTGGATCCTCAGACGAATCTTTGCTTTTCCTGGCATTAAAGCCCACGATTGTAGTGGTGGTGTAAGCCAGTTCGCTTGTAGGAATCCTCAGCGGTCTGAGCAGACTATGAGGGATAATGCTGATCGATTATCCCGGATCTATGTGAATCCGGTCTACCTTCATGGAACCGACGTATCCGGTGTAATAGAGGGGCCTGTAATGCTTGTTATGTTTTAACAGCATGTCCTCCTGAGTGAAAGTGATATTAGGGACCACTTCCATCACACTATGGCATTGAGGGCATGCCACCGGTTCTTTATCAGGGGACTTGAGCTGAGTCAAGCATACATCCGCCTGCATTAACGCTTCACTCAAGGCTTGACGAGTGTCTTTGGAAAGCCTGAGGAGCTCAAAAATGGACAGTCTGGCCAGAGTATTAGCCAATTGGGCCAGGATGTCGAAGTTATATGGTTATTCTAAACCTTTGTTTTGAATATTCTTCAAAGGTTTATCAAAATGCACTTCGTTTTGCTTGCCCTTGTCCGCCGAAGTTGGTCTAGAAGGACCTGTCTCTGGTATGACAGGTTCAGGCTCTGGAAGTTTGGCAGCTGAAGTGTCTGCCGTTGCAACTTCCTGATTTCCTCCATAGTCCTTGAGGTAGGTTTTCCCTGAACGGGTTCCGGTAGCCAAAGCCTCTTCTTCTGATGTCGAGGATATTGCAACCATATGGCATGGTTTACGCCTCGAGTTCTTTTTAGATTTAGCCTTAGCGGCTTGAGTCTCCTCCTCGATCTCTGGCACCAGATCAGGATGAACCCACATAATCTCACTACGCTGGGTAGTTAGGGGTACCAGGTCATGATTTTGACCCATGGCCGGAGGAATATTAACAATGTTTATCATCTTCCGGGAAATAGGTACAACACCATCCGAAACTTCTTGAGGAGGCAGATTGCCAAATTGGAGAGAGATCATGTTGGCAGTGACTGTCTTCTCGCTATTACGCAGAGTGATGGCCTTGGCGTCGATCAACTCCTAGATTTTTCTCTTTAGTACATAACACGCCTTTGTGGGATGATGTATGTACCAATAGAAAATGCAGTACTTAGGGTTATTGGTACTGCCGACTTCATTAGGCCGCTTTACCCCGGGGAGGGTGAGCTTGCCGCTTTTGACTAGACAATCGAATATGCTTGGAATATCGTCATCATCAAAAGAATATTCTTCAATGGGCTTGGAAGTCCCAGGTTTCGTCTGTGTGGTCCCGGGAGTATGTTGCCTGGACGTATTGATTGCCAGAGCTTCTTTTCCTTTGAAACCACGAGGAGGGTCGCTATTGTAGGATGGCCTCTTCCCTCTATCAAAGGTAGAGATCATGATTCCATTGTCACGTGCCTTCCGACTGTTGTCTTCAGGGGCTACTGCTGAGATGATAAACGAGGGCCAATCATGGAACTGATATGGTCCTGTGAACACCGAGATCAGTGGAAGAAGGTTCTTCCTGCAAATGTCCACCAAGGCAGAATCTGGAACTCCGGGAGGCATCTGCAAAGTGGCCTGACAAAAACGTTCAATAAAAGTACGAACGTTCTCTTTCTGCTTTACTTCGATGAGCGAGGACATAGACATGTCCATCCCTCCTTCGTAGAATCGAGCGAAGAACAGAGTTTTAAAATCTTCAAAGGAAGTAATGCAGTTGTCCGCAAAGACTACGGTACCACTTATAAGCCACTCCAAACAGACAACCTTTAAACACTCGAGTGAGAAGGGCGTCATTCCCTTGCAACAACACTGTCATCATGCTAAAGTAGTTCATGTACTGGCTCGGTGACGTCTTTCCCTTAAACAAAACCATAGCCTGTGGTTTATATTTTGGCGGGAAATGGATCTTATCCCAGATGGATGGGTAAGGCTGGTTGATGCCCAACTTCTTGAGCTGATCCTTATGCTTTAAGGCATCAAGTTGGGCTTTCAATTCCCGCACTGCCTGCATCGGATCTTCAGCTGGGAGAGGGACCGCAGAGTGGTGAGAGATCGGTTGTATTATAACTCCAACAGGAGGCAATACATTCTCCGAGTTAAGAAGTTGAGGAGCCGCTGACTCTTAATTTAGAATAGGCTCCTGGTTTGCGTTGGATGGAGGTAAGTCCACCCCCACACGTAGTTGAGTTGGAGGAACCGATGCTTGAGCTATTGCAGCTGTATATTGAGTCACCATCATCTGACGCATACTCTCCATCGTGGAATGCATCTCTTTGAGTGATGCTTCTAATACTGCGATGCGTTGGTCAGTACTTCCTGATGGGGAAGCCTTTTCATGTTCATCTCCAATGGCATAGACTCCTATTTCTCTGGATGTCATTGAAGGGTTAGTATAGGTCTCTGTAGAGATTGAGTCTATACTTTCAGCATCCGATTCGGGAAACTGGTGACCCCCAGTATCAGAATCAGAAGAATATGAAACCGGTTGTCGTGACCTCGAACGGGTGTTTCGAAACACACCAGCTTTAATATTCACAAGGAGTCTGTCGAATCTTCTTTGGCTTGGAGTTCTAGAGGGATGACGTCTTGAATCTGACCTTCCTCTAGGAATGTGTGAAGCCATGTTCACTGATACGAATGTAGGCTCTTCTTCCTGTAAAGTCAAAGAGTAGTTCAACCGGTCAAAAACTGACCGTTTTGCCTTAGAACAGCAGTAGTTAACTACAACTTTATAACTATTACAACAATGCTCCCTAGGGGGTGTAATAGACATGTTAGAAGGTCCCCTGTCTTTACGCTTTTGGATCAGGAAATTACGCAAGTCAGGAGGATTAACTGGAGGAGAAGAAGAAGGCTTATTTTGCCTTTTTATATCAGTTGGGGTATGGAGATTGGGAATCATAACTCTCTCCCTGCCATAAGAGTATAGCAGTTCAGTCATGTGAGTGGCATATGATCCATCATCCATTTGGGGAGTATATTTTCCATGAATCGGGTCTTCTTTACGCTGAGGGGCTTGTCCTGGCATAATCGGGAACTTTGCTCAGGTTGGCGTAAAACTGAGGAAGTCCTCAATCGGCTGTCAGCATTCCGCGTAATCTGAAGAGCGGGCAGATTCTTCTCTTGATGGCGTAAAAGCCGAGAGGTCGGGAAATCCGCCACTTGTTTTCCCTTGCAGTGATTGCAAGGACCATCTGCCTCATTGTAGAGGGGAGATGTATTTTTATGCACAAGGCACTTTTAGAATTTCTGAATTGGCGCTAAGGCCTTGTCAGGAATTTTGTCTGCCACGTCACGGATGGGAGACAAAGTTTTACGTGCGAGGCACAATGTAGACTTTTGGATAGGTACTAAGGCATTGCCAGAAGCTTTGTCTGCCACGTCACAGACGGAAGACAGAGTTTTACGTGCAGGGTGCGGTGTAGACTTCTGGATTGGCACTAAGGCATTGCCAGAAGCTTTGTCTGCCATGTCACAGACGGGAGACAGAGTTTTACTCGCAGGGCGCGGAGTAGACTTCTGGATTGGCACTAAGGTATTTCCAGAAGCTTTGTCTGCCACGTCACAGACGGGAGACAAAATTTTACGTGCGGGGCACATAGGTTGCGATGCTACAACCTTGTTGGTCGGAGAGGGAGAGCCCGCAGGAAGGGTAGAGAATGTCCGGGGCATCCATACTTTACGCAATTTCCTGTTGTCTTAGACATAGAGGGAATGAGAGCTACCCCCTGCTCGAAGCATGTCTTCGTAAGCCGATTGGTCGAATTGGAAGACCAAGGTCTTCTTCGTTGATCCTACGGATACAGCATCGTGTTGAGCAATGACTTTCTCGTCAGATGAGAAAGTAGTTCTCAGCAGAGTCGCCATCTTGTGTTTGATAATAAACGAAAGAAATTAAAACTAGATTTATAAGAAACCTTTTCTTTGGTTTACAAACAAGAAAAAGAAGTACAATTAATCCTATACGAGGATGTTAAGTACAAAAATTTAATTTTAGGGAAATATTGCTATAGGAGTCTAATCTGCGGTCGATCATTTTGTCCCTTGGACCACACGATGACGAAGAAGTGCTGTAGAAGACGAAAAAAAACTTCGAAGACTGCAGAAAAAGTTGAACTCTCGTTGCCAAAGCTCTCTATGGATGCTTTCTTGACCTTGACCTCTGTTATTCTCTGCCCTTGATTCCGACCTTAGATTCGACCTTGGACCTCCGTGGCAGGAGATATCTATTTATAGAGTTCAATTATAGTCAGCGTAGAAACCGAATAGCAGAGAGAGCTACACCTTTTACGCGACGGTTATAATAACTGCTACCCACGTATGAATGATCTCCTGAATTGGCGTGTGACGCGTGTCCCATTATGAGGTAATGCGTATAATCGCTTATCGAAGATCACGGCATGCAAGCCACATAGATAACTGCCCCTTGCGTAGAGATGGTTGGCATAAAGGGCAAATAACTATCTCGTTGGCATAAAAAGCTAAATAGCTGTTCTGATGGTGTAAAAGCCAAGTAGGCGTAGAAGCCTGATAGTTATCAAGTTGGCGTAGAAGCCAAGTAGTTGTCACGTTGGCGTAAAAAGCCAAATAGTTATTCTGATGGCATAAAATCCAAGTAGGCGTAGAAGCCGGATAGTTGTCAAGTTGGCGTAGAAGCCAAGTAGCTGTCACGTTGGCGTAAAAAGCCAAATAGCTGTTCTGATGGCGTAAAAGCCAAGTAGGCATAAAAGCCGGATTATGCGTAAAGCTTGATGCTGCATGGATAGGTAACCAGCGTAAAGATAGCCAGTTATTCCTCCTTGACTGAGGTCTTGAGCGTAATCTGAGCCGAATAGCCTTATCACGTGCCTTTGCAAATATAGCCTGAGTTGGCGTATTTCGAGGAGATAGCGTACGGCGTACTCCTATAGTTGAAATTAGCCCGGTTGGCATAATATGCGGGGATGGTAATGTGGACGTATTAGCCCTATTATAGCTCATCCAGTCATTAAAAGTAGAACCAAATCTCGTGCATTAAATGCAGAGATCTGCCCCCATCTCGCGCATTAACTGCAGAGACGTGCCTCGAGTTCTGTACGAAGAACAACTTTTGACGTGACAGTTGGTTTCGTCTCTTCCTGAGCGTAAAAGCTCATCTTTGCCTGTGTAAAATAGGCAGCGTATTCCTTGAATGCGTAAACGATGTCTTATATCAAGGGTTATGTCACTAGACGACAGTCTGGGGCTCTGTGCAGAGTCATCATTACAGCCGTCTTCTCGATCGTCGTGCAGTACTCTTTGTCAGGAGTCAGGTTCACTACTTCAAGTGACAGGTTCATTCGAGGAGGAATACGAAGATTTCCTCGTACAACTTTCCACTACATTAAAAGCAGATATGTTTTACGCCGAAATGGCGATGTAGCAACCTTTTTACGCCGAAGCAGTCTGGAAATACTGTATTACATGGGTTGTTTTGGAGCTATGTTTTATGCTGAATAGCGTTGAAGCTCTGCTGTACGCCAATGGCTCTGAAGTCATGTTTTATGCCATCCAGTGCTGGAGCTCTGTTTTACGTGGACTTCCTGCATGTTGAGGGTTTTACGCGTATGATTCCACAGCGTATTTTTTATGCTTCTACAGCAGCAGCACTCTCCCCCCTTGTGTTGTTTGCTGTACCTCGATGGCTGCTACTGCCCTCTCACTCACTCAATCACACACAGACACACATACACAATTACACTTAACACATCTAAGTATATAAATACTTCTCCATATACATAAACACATAAACATTTATATATATAAGTACATATATATACATACATATAGATATCTAGCTACCTATATACATAGATACATATAACACAACCTACACACTAAGATCGCTAGCTATACATCTATATATATACTCCTCATATATATATATAAACTCAAACACATATATACGTATAGTAAAAAGGATCACACAACAAACACGTGTAGTGCATCGCACCCGTTTCATACTTTCTCTATGATACGCTTGCGATACGGCTCCAACACACAACCAAACATATCCCGAAGGACACGAGCAAGTCTAATACATTAATTATGAACAATACGTATAGTAATTAGAGTATCTATGTTTCTGTGTCACAATATGATTCGCACAAGGCCCCGTGTCGGAGGAAACCCCCTAAAATTAATTCGTCTCGTCAAATTGACAAGATACGGCCTACACATATCCAATTATGGATACAACACTAGTCACAAACAAGAAATCAATTGCCATTTAGATCTATTAGACCCAATGACAAGCATTACATGTGCCATTCTCAGAATTCCTCTAAAATTGGCACCAAATTGGACAAAACTTCCACCGTAGGTCTCCGATGAACCTAAAACCAAATCCTATGGGTAGCCAATGCATGTGGGTTAGTTTCTTATGGTTAAAACTCAGATCTAGAGTCTAATATAATGGGGAAAAATGATATATACCTATTAGGAGATGGATTCCTAATGAAAAGTCTCCAATTGCCAAGTAGTTTCTTTCATTGTAGATCTTGGCCTCCTCCTCCTTGCTTCTTGCTTCCTTCTTTTAGATCCTTGATGTAGAAGCCTCAATAAAGTATTTAGAAAGAGATTGGTGAAGAATTGGTAGAGAATTGATGAGAGAATGGAGGAAATTTGGAAGAGAGAAAATTGTTGATCTAGAATTTGGAGTAAAATGAAATGAGAGCACACTCTCTCCTCCTCCTCCTCCTAATTCATGGACCTAATTCAATTGGCTCAATCTAAACTAATTTAAAATGTTGGTTCCACCACACAAGGGTAAAATAAATGGGTTAGGTCCACTAATTTAAAATATTGGATTTAGAATTTGGAGTAAAATAAAATTGATGAGGGAATGCATTCTAAGAAATGGGTTAGGTCCACCACAAAAGTCTAAAATAAACTACAACTAGCAATCGACAATTAATACAATAATTAAATAATTATGCATGTACAAATATTAAATATAATTAATCCAAAAATTAAAATTACCCATGTCAATTACCAAACTACCCTTGAGTAAAAATGTGAGGGTGACAATCCTACCCACCTTAGAAAAATTTAATACTCAAAATTAAGGACGAAACTAACTACCAAAAACAACAATACAATCCAAGAAAGAATTATACCTCATGGCTCGAACAGATATGGATATCGCTCGCGTATCTCAGTCTCTCGCTCCCAGGTACTCTCTCCTGGCAAGTGATGCCTCCACGCAACACACACCAATGGAATCGTCTGGTTCCTCAGCACCTTCTTTCTCCGATCCAGAATCTCTACTGGCTGCTCTGGATAGCTGAGAGTAGGGCCCACATCTATCTCCGAGTGATCCAACACATGACTGGGATCTGCCATATGCCGTCTCAACTGTGACACGTGAAACACGTTTTGTACTCCCTCTAATGCAGGTGGTAAGTCTAGTTTGTATGCAACTGTACCGACCATCTCAAGAATATTGAAAGGTCCGATGAATCGCGGACTAAGCTTGTCGCCTCCACCGAAATGAATCGTGCCACGTGCCAGAGAAATCCTCAAGAAAACTAGACCGCCAACCTAGCACGAAACACAACCTTAGCACTCTAACAAACAACAATCAAACATAAGCAATATAAAACTAATGCTATACCTCAAACTCCAAGGGTCTCCGATGGCTATCGGCCCAATGCCGCAGCCTGTTCTGTACCACTCGAAGTCTGTCCCTGATAAGCTTCACCTTCTCTGCTGCATCCACTACCATCTCTGGTCCTAATAAAGCTTTGTCACCAACATCATCCCAGGACAATGGAGTGCGGCATCTCCGTCCATACAATGCCTCGAATGGTGAGATCGATGCTGGCTTGGTAGCTGTTATTGTATAAAAACTCTACCAAGTGAAGGTGATCCTCCCAAGAACCTCGAAGATCCAAAACACAGGTGCGTAGCATGTCCTCGAAAGTCTGAATAGTCCTTTACGACTGTCCGTCCGTTTGAGGGTGATAAGCGGTACTGAACTTGAGCTGAGTGCCCAAGCTAGCATGCAAACTCCTCCAGAAGTGGGACATAAAATGACTATCCTGATATGAGACTATGCTCACTGGAACATCGTACAATCTGACAATCTGGCATACATACATATTCGCAAGCTTCTCCGTAGATGTACCTACTTTAAATGACAGAAAGTGGGATAATTTGGTCAACCTATCCATGATGACCCAAATCGTATCTTTTTCTTCTAGTGAACGCGGAAGTCCTGATACAGAATCCATGGTCATATGTTCCTATTTCACTCCAGAATTGGTAAAGGCTAAAGCAATCCACCTGGCCTCTTTCTCACCGCCTTGACCTGCTGGCAAACTAAGCATCTGGACACGAAGCTAGCTATCTCCCGCTTCATGCCATACCACCAGACATGCTCTCTCATGTCTCTATACATTTTGTTAGTACCAGGATGCATAGAGTACTGAGAATAATGCGCCTCCTGCAGAATCTCCTTGCCCAATGCTCCTCTCGGTACACATAACCTGGTACCGTGTCACAATGATCCATCATCTACGACGATAAAGTCCTCTACCAGCCCCAACTGGACCTGTGCTCTGATGCTCCTCAGAGAATCATCCTCATACTGTCCGGCTCTGACTCGGTCCATTAGCTCCGACTGAACCTGAAGTTCCTACATCTGTGCTGCAACTCCAAGAACTAGTACCTCAATACCCAAACTGTCCGGATCTGCCAATAAATATCTGTCTCTAGTCAAGCACATAGCCACGGGATACCTGCTCAAAGCATCAGCGACTATGTTAGCCTTCTTTTGATGGTACTACAAGGAAATGTCGAAGTCTTTCATCAGCTCCAACCATCGTCGCTGCCTCATATTGAGCACTTTCTGTGTAGCCACATACTTTAGGCTCTTATGGTCCGTGGAGATCTCTACTCTCTCTCCATATATAAATAGTATTTCTATAATTTGAGAGCAAAGATAACCGCTGCCAACTCCAAATCATGGGTAGGGTATTTCTTCTCATGCGGGCATAATTGTCTGGAATCATAGGCAATCACCTTCCTGTGCTGCTGTAATACACAACCCAAACCCTTTCCTGATGCATCACTGTAAATGAAAAATTCTTCTGCTCCTGATGGTAGTGTCAAGATGGGAGCTGTAGTCAATATCCTCTTCAGCTCCTCAAATGCTGACTGACAATCCTCAGTCTAGATGAATTCCATGTCCTTCTTGGTCAGTCTAGTCATCGGCTCTGCGAGTCTGGAAAAGTCCTGAACAAACCTCCGGTAGTAGCTCGCCAATCCAAGGAAAATCTTGATCTCTGCTACTGAACTTAGGGTAGACCATGATTCAACTACTAAAATCCTCTTTAGGTCCACCGAGATTCCATCTCCTGCAATAACATGTCCAAGGAATTCAACCTTATCAAGGAAGAATTCACAGTTTGATAACTTGCTATACAGCTTCTCCTTCCAGAGGGTTTCCAGAACAATCCTCAATTACTGCTCATGCTCCTCTGGGATCTTCGAATATATCAGAGTATCATCAATGAAGACTATAACAAACTGGTCCAGGTACTGATAAAACACCTTATTCATCAGGTTCATGAACACCGCCGGGACATTGGTCAACCCAAACGGCATCACCAAGAACTCAAATTGTCCATAACGAGTCCTGAAAGCTGTATTCCCTCTTCACTTTCACCTGGTGGTACCCTGACCTCAAGTCTATCTTGGAGAATACCTTCTCTCTGCTCAGCTGGTCAAACAAGTCATCAATCCGCGGCAACGGGTATTTGTTCTTGATAGTGAGATTATTAAGTGCCCTGTAGTCGATATACATATGTACCGACCCATCCTTCTTTGGTACGAAAAGTACTAGAGCACCTCATGGTGATAAACTAGAATGGATAAAGCCCTGTCTTACAACTCATCCACCTGCTTCTTCAACTCTGCTAGTTCGCTGTTGTTTACTCTATAGACGTGCTGAGAGATCGGCTCTGCGCCTGGCACTAAATCTATAGAGAATTCCACATCTCTGTCCGACGGTAACCCCGACAACTCCTCTGAAAAGACATCCAAGAACTCTGCAATCAATGGATGTGGCGGCTCCTACTCTTCTACCAAAGTTCCACAGAAATCGTCTTCGTTCTGCTCTGTTCCTCGGATGAACTCGAACCCCGGCTCTCCTGGCATCTAAAATAAAACTCTGCCTCTACAAAAATTGATAGTAGCATGATGTTTACTCAACCAATCCATCCCGAGTACAATATCATAACTCGGAAGTGGCATTACAAGTAAACATATGCTCAGCACACAGCCTCCCAAATAAACTCTCTGGTTCTTGCAAATATCACTAACGAGGATGATGCCACCCTCGGTCGTGATCTTGCAAGTCCTCGCCAATGATTCAGACTCAAGACGATGTCTCAAAGCAAAAGATACAGATACAAAGCTATGAGAAGCACTAGAATCGAACAAAACATGAGCTGGAAATGAGTCAAGATAAACTGAACCTGAGACGACATCGCCAATCGGCTCCTCCTCCTCGATAGTCAAGGCAAAAGCTCACCCCTATCGCTGCGCTCCTCTCTGCTGCTGATACTGGGCAAACTGCTGTTGTTGTGGTGGAAGAGGTCCTCTCTGTTAGCCCACTAGTGGTCTAGCGGGTGCCCTTTATGCCTGTCCTCCACCCTGAGCTGGACGAGCTGGGACTTTAGGACAAACCTGCAACTGATGATCTCCTGATCTATAAAATAAGCATTGGCCTTGCCTTATCCTACATGCGTCCCATCCGTGTCCTTGCTTCTTAATAAAAATTTAAGGTACTACTGCCCTCTGGATCTGATACATCTGCTGAGCCGGCGCTCTAGCTGGCCCGTGATACTGTATCCTCTGGTACTGGTAAGGCCTCTGGTGCTGCTACTGGAAATGAGGCCTCTTTGCTGGACCCGTGTTGTTGCTGGATCCCCATGTGTCCTTCGGCCTTTTAGAGCCAAGCTCTAAGTCATCCTCCTCTCTCTGCACCTGCCTGAGTATCTCCTCTAAGGGGGCAGTAGGATCTCCGTTGGTGTGGGGTTTGACTTCCCGGTTCAGGCCCTTCCTGAACTTCCTTGCTCCGCCTCTAGGGTTCTGACCCTCCCCGAAGTGACCTAGACCGCAATACTTCGCCGCATAATCGTCCACTGACCTACCTCCCTGGATGAGGTACTGGAACTGACTCTCCAAAGATGTAAGAGCCACGTGTGGGAAGAACTTCTCCTTGAAAAACTCTTTGAAGGCTTTCCACGAGAGTCCTGGTACTGCAATCCTCAGGTTTGTCCGGAACTATGTTAAGGCAATGTCGAACATCATACAACCCGCTGTCTCTATCTGTAGTACCTCTGGAATCTGTGCCAGCCGCAGGTTCCGCTCAATGTCCTCGATCCACTCGTCCGCATAGATAATCCCCTCTATGCCCCTGAAGTCCTTTGGGCCCATCCTTTTGAAGTCGACGTTGGTACCCAGCCTCGATTGACGCGGAATAAACTGAGCTGGTGCCATCTGTGGATGGGCTGGAGTAGCTCTCTCCACTGCTGTAAGTGCGATCTGGTGACCGTTCTCCACGCTCTGTCATAGGACCTTTGACTGTCGTTGTTGTGTCTCCATCATCTGCTGGAAGAGCGCGAACATCTGCGTCTGATCAACTACAAGTGTTGGAGGTGAAAGATCCTCGGAAGCTGTCTGTCCTCTCCTTGGTACTGGAGGTGGTGCACCTTCGAAAGCTGCTGCCGATACGCCCACCTGGACTGGTGAAGCTAACCTCCTGAATGTAGGTGCTGGACCATCGTTCGAGGGTACTGCCCTCAAGGGTGATGAAGTGACTGATCGTGCTGTCACGATACCTGATCGCTGGGAATGCGTCTTCGGCGCCATCCTGAAGATAGATTGAAATATGAAATCAAAATTGAATATAATACGATATTATCAAAGAAGGACAAAACTTTATTCAAAGTAAAGCAATTTTTAATAGATAAAGATTTACAAAAATAAATATTAGAATTTTCATAGGTGTGACTAAGTAAACTCTCAGCCTGAATCCTATTTCCTAAATAGGCTCGTAGCAGTACTCTAGATGAGCACAACTACGAAATCTATCTAGAGTCGCAAGTAGTACAATATCGTAGGATAGATGAGACCTGCATGGGCCACCACTAAAAATGTGTCACGAACCGCACCCGGATATTCGAGCACGAGTGCGTGGTTACGCCCAGCCTACGCCGCAGAATCGGCGGTAGAATACTGTCTGGATCATTTCTAACTATCTAACTTCTCAACAATATAATATGGTACTTGTCAATTATCTAAACTCCACACGGAGGAGCAATATGGTATCTCACATGAGTAACTAATCTCAATCCTAAAACAAACTAAGGAAGAATAATACACGAATGGAATAGCGAAGAAAGAATAAAGATACAATCCATAATCTAAAATAATATACAAGATGTGAATCCACCAAAAGAATAGTCTAATACAATCTAAAACAAAATATAACTAGACCTCCTCGGGCTCTACAACTAAATCCTCCTGGTCTATAGGAGTATCCTCTATAGGTACGCCGTCCTACGGCCCGTAGAATATGGGACAATGCTCTATAAGCCAGTCATCTAGAAAAAATATATCTAGTCAGGATTGGAGCAAAGTACATACCTCTGAAGGCAGTTTCAATAGCATAATCGAGCATATAAACAGATATATAAATAAAATACAAGATTACTAAACATATGAATGATGCACAATAGATATACATGTAATGTACGAGAATATAGATCAGCAATATGAATATCAGTAATATGATGAAATAACTACAATCTAAACTAAACTAATGTGCCTCAGAATACAAGTTCATTATGTGATCGGGTTGGGTGAACATGATCAGGTAAGACAGATGACAAGTGAGGTATGTAACCAAAATATATACGATGTAACAATGGCTTTGATCATATAATCAACTCCTACTCTTCCACCCCCAACTAATACCGATGGATCCAATCCATACACGCTACAAACACAAAATATAACCACTGAACACGAGTAGTGGGTATACACGAATATCATAACCACTGAACACGAGCGGTGGGTGTACACGAATATCATACTGAACACAAGCAGTGAGTGAACACGAAATATAATCAATACCTAATATACACGATGAGATACAATGTACACGAGTACCCGCTGAACACGGTAGGGGATTACATCTCCTGACGGAATCCATATAGCACCAGTCCGTAAAATCAATGTGTCGGGATCAATGTATACAATTCTAGAACATGCATATATACAATATTAAGAATTAAAAACTTTCAGAGAAATGTACTTGCCTGACGTCCTGAACAAGGTGTGTCTCTCGATGCCCAAGCTAGTGTCACACAACCTATATATGGTATGTTGCATCAATACAAGGTTCAAGAATGAAAATAAGTTAAGTTGATGCAATTCTAGGTCGATACGCCATTCCTAAGTCAAACCAATGAAATCTAGGTTGCAAGAGTCTAACACTAAGTCACTAAGTCGATACACTATGAAACTATGCTATACAAACTAATCTAAGAGACAACAAGGCACTCAAAGAGCCATATTCTAAGATACGCAAGTTTCTGAATATGAAAAAAGTGTTTACGTATATATATATATACAAGTCAATAGATATAGGATCTATACCAAACAATGAATTTAGGATACTTTGGCCTTGCACCAATGCGTATCACAAACCACACTCCAATCTCGATACTCGAACCCAATACCTTGAGTATCGACCCCTACCTTGGTAATACCTTGGTATCTCAAGGTAACCCAACACCTTATTGCATATAGCTAAAAATATAGCTATCCCCCAATACTAAACCATATGCCACTCCTAGCTATTAAATACTATAACTACTAACATACAAAATATTCACTAATCAATACAATATACTTAATATAATACATATTTAACTAACTATATTAATGTATAATATAAAACCTACTAACTAGTAACATGTATAATTATTAGCATACATAGACACTTAACCTCTAACTAATACCCACTACAAATTACAATACCAAAAACCTTAACTAACTGAACTACTACCCTGTATTGCTGATACTGTGTTGAGCCCACAATGATACACTAATTTCCAGCTGAACTGATACTGAAAGACGAATTCCCTGATATGGATATTGATACAGCTACTGTGCTGATACACAGTTGCTGATACTATGCTATGCTCTGAAACCGATACAGGTACTGAAGCTGCACCCCAAGCCATCTTGCTGCTGGTGTAGCTATCTACTGATACATGCAGTGGACTGCACAAGCACTGATAATGCTTTGGCTTGATGCTGCTATGACGCTCGGTTGCTGACCACTGTGCTCGAGCAGCTGTCTGCTGCATAGTGGACTCGAGCCCTGGGAGCTGCTGTTGTTTTCCATCTGCTGGACACTGCTGCTGTGCAGTGGAACCCCACGAGTCAATACTTGTGCAGCAGCACTCTTCCCCCTTATGCAGTTGCTGCACCTCGATGGCTGCCATTGCCCTCTCACTCACTCAAGCACACACATACACATATACACAATTACACTTAGCATATCTAAGTATATAAATACTTCTCCATACACATAAACACATAAACATTTGCATATATAAGTACATATATATACAAACATATAGATATGTAGCTACCTATATACATAGATACATATAACACAACCTACACACTAAGATAGCTAGCTATACATCTATATATATACTCCTCATATATATAAAAACTCAAACACACACACATATATATATATATATATATATATATATATATATATATATATATATATATATATATAAGTACACATACATATACATATAGTTATAGATCTATACATAACTTTAAACTCTAATATATGCACACATAGACACACACGTATGTCCAAACACAAAATACACTATTATATTACATATATATATATATATATATATATATATATATATATATATATATATATATATATATATATATATATATGCACATATAGTAAAAATGATCAAACAACAAACACGTGGAGTGCATTGCACCCGTATCACACCTTCTCTATTATACGCTTGCGATACGGCTCCATCACACAACCAAACACATCTCGGAGGACACGAGCAAATCTAATATATTAATTATGAATAATACGTATAGTAATTAGAGTATCTACGTGTTCGTGTCACAATATGATATGCACAAGGCCCCGTGTCGGAGGAAAACTCCCAAATTGACGAGATACGGCCTATAAGTATCCAATTGTGGACACGACACTAGTCACAAACAAGAAATTAATTATCATTTAGATCTATTAGACCCAATGACAAGCACTACATGTGCTATTCTCGGAATTCTCCCCAAATTGGCACCAAATTGGACATAACTTCCACCGTAGGTCTCCGATGAACCTAAAACCAAATCATATGGGTCGGCTATGCATGTGGGTTGGTTTCTTATGGTTAAAACTCAAATATAGAGTCTAATAGAAAGGCGAAAACTAAAATTTACCTAGTGGGAGATGGATTTCCAATGAAAAGTCCCTAATTGCCAAGTAGTTCCTCTCCTTGTAGATCTTGGCCTCCTCCTCCTTGCTCCTTGATTCCTTCTTGTAGATCCTTGATGTAGAAGCCTCAATAAAGAATTTAGAAAAAGATTAGTGAAGAATTGGTAGAGAATTGATGAGGGAATGAAGGGAATTTGGAAGAGAAAAAATTGTAGATCTAGAATTTGGAGTGAAATAAAATGAGAGCACTCTCTCCTCCTCCTAATTCATGGGCCTAATTAAATGGGCTCAATCTAAAGTAATATAAAATATTGGTTAATGCATTCTAATAAATTGGTTAGGTCTACCACACAAGTCTAAAATAAACTACAACTAGCAATCAACAATTAATACAATAATTAAATAATCATGCATGCACAAATATTAAATACAATTAATCCAAAAGTTAAAATTACCCCTGTCAATTACCAAACTACCATTGAGTTAAAATGTGAGGGTGACAGCAAGGAAGCATGTTCTCCTCACATCCACTCAACCTTAATCCTGGGGTTCAGTTTGCTCTATATGGAGTCTTCAAGGAGCGACATCAATGGCAAAACTAAAGTTTGTCCAGCCTATGCTCATGAACGGTGTGCGCAGAACCAAAATTTTGGCCGATGATCAGGCCAAGTGTTAAGCTCCGATCCCAGAATAATAGATAAATATAGGGACGAATATGGCCAGCTACAACGTACAAGGTATAAAAAAGTTGTACGTCGATCACGTCTTTCTTGAAGACAAGTGGGAGGACTTTAACATATAAGTAGCAAGAAAATATAATACATGAAAGTAAAGAGGCGTCCTAAAATATATATCATATATGATCATAAAGCTAGTGTATAGAAAATGATGCACTAGCAAATTACAAATATACATGATCAATATATCATCCATGGTCTAATATATACATCATGTTGACCGAAGTCAGAGAGAAAGTCTTAAAATAAAGGGCTAACATTGGCCCCAGCTAAACACCACCAAAATAAAGTAGATAACGAGTGGTAAGTAAAAAAAAGAACCCACTTATGTGTCGTGAATGCGGATCTACAAGTGCGGGTAATCCAACGAAAGATAGGGAGAATCCTTAGGCTTCACTGAAAAATCTGGCCAAACAAAACCAGTAGGGTCAAAATTCTAAATAACAAGTACCACAAATGAGCCCAAGGTGAAAAAAAAATCAACAACAAATAAGGACAAAAATAAATAAATGCGGGTCAAGACTTGTGCAGTACCAAAGCACGTATCTTGAGAATAAGAAAGACTGAATAAAAGATGAACAAATAGCGATAGAGAAAGATAAGCCAGTGAGCGATAAGGAGCTTAGAATCTACTCAAAATTGGAGCCACAACCCTTAAACCAAACAAGGATTGGGGTTGTAGATATTTTTTCAAGCAAAATTTAGCCTCTGGTCACTCACCGATACATAAGACAGAGCACGAGAATATAAATAACGAGCAACCAAAAGAGCATGGCCAAGTATTTTTTACGGCTTGCTACAAATTAACTAGCTAGAGTTATCACAAGTCCTAGTTACTAACATATAAAATTTGGGGATCTTTGCTGCCACCTACGTTGCAGATACTCGTGTGGTAATGAGGGAGACTACTTGTAAAGACAAAATAACATATCACATACAACCAAGAAACATATAACTGACTGTGTCGTAACCTGGCATGACTTATGACTCAAAATATAAATGTTTAATAGTGCCATCAGCACTCTAGCTATAGTGGTCAGGGACCCACGCCAATCGGGGTTATATATGCCACTTTTGGGCCCATAACAACACGAGTCACTGGTAGCGCGGAGTAACCTCCCCCAATTGTAGTGTCCCTTTCTCCCGATGCGGGAAGCAAGACTAAGGAAAACTGTCGGTATCGGTTGATCGGGACAGATTGAAACAAGATTCTTTTCTAGTTTGGATTGGTTTCTTCGAAATCAAGTCACAAATTCAACGGATCGTGTCTCGAGGAATGACTCAGCGACAGAGTCACGAGGGACCTTTCTGTTGTGTTAGTTTTTATTGCTCATTTTCAATGCCGCTTTGCTGCTTTTGTGTTATTTTATGAATGCATTTTATTGAACGGTTTTGATAGATTTTATTGCCTTCATTCTTTGAACTTCGCGTTCGTATCTAATTTTAGGAGAAAAGGAATATGGGATGTTGATCACCTCACTACTAAACATTACGGGGTTAGTGATGCTACAAAACATTGCTAAATTACAAAATTATGTCGCTGAAATAAAATAGCGACGTTATTATCAACGTTTTATAATTATCGTGGTCTAGTTAGTCGCTGACTGAAAATACATCGCTATACGTCGCAACTAGCGACGTATCTTAGTGACTTATGAATGTCACAAATTTTTTTACCAATTAGCGATGTTCTGCGGCACAACGTCGATATATGTGCGACACAAATTTAGTCGCAAAACGTCGTTGATATTTTTATACTTAGTGACGTTTACTATGTCACTAAACGTCGCTGACATTCTTTCGTTAGCGACGTTTAGCAACGCAGGTACGTCGCTAATGTTTTTTGAATGTAGCGACGTTTAGCAACATATTTTAGTTACATCATAATGACATGGCAGAGATTGCCAAGTCAGCAAATTTGCGACTTTTAGCGACATATTTGCGACGTCTTGGTACAGGGATAACGACGTTCTGATACCTCTCTGCGACGTATTTGTACGTCGCTAGACATTGCTAAATTGCTGTAATTTTTAAAAAAATGTAAATTTTTACATAATAATTTTTATAGCAATATTTAGCCTGCAGTTTATAGAAATATATTCATAGTTTATAAAAATAGATTATCACACATAAGAAAATTATTAAACACCGATAAATTCAAATCTACTGTCAGTGTTGGCTAATGTCATACAAATTCTAACATACATAAAAGTCTGAAATAAATATCCTCATGTCACAAAAAGAATATATACAATAGAGCCAAAAATGGGCCATTGTCACACAAATTCCCAAATATAGGCCAAATTTACATAAACTCATAACTATCTGTCCAACCTAGGACTAATGCTGATCAGGAGGATGAGGAGGAGGAATACCATCGCGCAACTGGGATACGATATAGTCCAACTGGCCCTGTGAAAGTGCCACCGATATCGAACTAGGAGGCAGTATCGTCGGTGAAGTCAATGTCGATGCCAGTAAACTAGGAGGACGTATCCGCTCTAATACTGATAGGCGATCATTATATTAATCCATGACACCTATAATCCTCGTGATGGAATGATGTGTCAATGATGCCAAATCCGTAATATCCTACTGTGTCTCCTCGGTCATAGTCCTGAGCTCCAAATGGTTTTGCTCGAGTGCATCAAAACATGCTAAGATCCTCGCATCGTCCATCTGCAACTGGGACTGGGGCTGCTACGAAATCAGTCTCATTATCTCGTCACACAGAGACATAATTTGATGGTCAACTCTCTTCTGTTGGACTCATACCGACTCCTGAGAAGACTGTGGGGTATGCGTAGGGGCAGAGGGGGTTCTAAAGCCCTGTATCACAACATATGCACCGTAGGATCCCGTACCATAGTACGTACCCCTTTGAAGACCACCAACTACGGTCTGTCACAGCTCGATAGCCGACGGAACTGGGTGGGCCGGTTGTTGCGAGGAAGTATCGGCCTCTCCCTCGGGAGGTGCAGATGCAGCATATTACGTCAATTGCTCACGGAGCCGTAGATACTCATTCTAGAAAAAAATGAATCGCTCGATAAATATACTTGTTACTAACTACATGGATATTTATTTGCATATTTTTTAAGTTGTTCAAAAGCAGGAGTACCCAGTGTTATAAACCCAAAATATAGGGATAGTTAGTGTAAATAACCCTTTTATCTTTGCAACTTATTAATAACTACATGAATATTTATTTGTATATTTTCTAAGTTAATTAAAATAAAAAATATAAAGTAATACTTACGTAAGTTTGAATGGCCCTATCATCGATGAGCTATTCGCCCTTCCGATAGGGGGCGAGAAAGTCGGTCACCATGTTAGCGTCTTCACCCCTCTGGACATGTTAATCATAAATAGATATATTGTTACTAAAATTAACCATTTTATCTTACTTTGATTAAAATAATATATATATGTTCAAATACTTACCATACGATGAAAATGTTCCGTCATCGGAATGGACCCACCACACCACTTTCCTGCCTTCTTCCTGGTCGCCTTCTCCAACTTTTTCTTGTACTTGGGATCATCGAATCTAGCCCTCATCTGATTTCATTGCTCAGTCGTGATCCAACCTTAGATTAATTTTTTCAAATGATCACGGTCCTTCTGATCATTGATCGCATCTCGGACTAGCTTGTAGATGACCGAAGAAAACATCTCCTCGATCACCTTGGGCCGGTGTGGTAGGTAAAAATATGTGTCCTACAAGAAGTAATATAGTAAGTTATGTAATATAAATTAGATGATCGATATTAAAACCAAATTTATTTTTATTTTGAAGTGCTTAAACCAGAACGCCTTCCTTTCGTCTGGAGCATCAGAGTAGTTGATCCAAGGGCCACCATAATTGTACCTCAGAAAGAGCCTCAGGTGTCTCTATACCCTCGACGGATGATATCTATACAAAGATAATTATATTCATAGAAAAGTCAATATATATATATATATATATATATATATATGCGTAAGGAAATGTTAACTTATTAACTTACTGTCACGCCCCGGACCTGCCCGGGCCGCCGCTCCGCCCTGCCCCACCTCTTAAGGCCGGGATTAAACGAACCGGACACGTATCACCGTGCCTCGGCACGCCGGACGCGAATCACCGCGCCCGTCCCGCGGGTGCGAGAGAGAAAGGGAGCCAAGCGAATGGCCCGTTCGAGCTTTCGGGGGACGTGATGCCGCACGGGCCTGGGATTGCGCCCGTGCAAGGCCAATCGTTTAAGTTGATAGTTGGCTATCATCGCATTAATCGAGTAAGCAGTAGAAAGGGACTTGTTGCAATGCAGTGTATTAGCAACTGAGTGTTCGGGACAATCGAGGCAACTTGGGTTTCCTTTAGCAAAGGCACACGTTCGTTCCATACATTATGCCCCCTTATACGATAGCATTCTCGGGGCAACAATCGAAACCAGGATTCCGGGTCTTCGGGACTGTGGCACGCCTATCGCTCCCTCGGACGATCCAGTACCTGCAAGCAAGTAAACTGTTGGTGGGTCAGCACTTTATACAAGTACTGGTGAGATAAATCAACTGAACAGAAACAAGCATTCACTCAAACAGGCACTAAGTAATCATGTTATAAAACATTACATTACTAGTGATCTTTCTAGTTTTACCTAGGTTTGTTTCATGCAGTTCTAGCAGAGTCAATTTACTTGTTTGGAAACATGTTTGGAAACAGAGTTTCATATTGAATATGCAAGCAAGCAAACCGTTCATGTTTCAGGGTGTGCGCAGCGTGTCTCGTGCGACTCGAGGGTCTGATGCATAGCTAGACACACGATGCATATTCTTAGGGGCAGTCACTATCCAAGCCAACACAATGACTTAGCTATATGCAGGGCGGTCCCCGAGTATCTCAGGATCGACAGCTGGTGGAACAACATACCAATGACTCATTCTCTGATGCTAATGGCAGCTGTGACCCATGGTGGCTATGACGCATGCAGTTCAGCTCTTCACCAAAAGCCATTATCCGACCGCGAATGCATGGAACACTATCAAATAAACTCTAGTATCCAGACGAGACGAACCATCAGAATATACTCGTTATTGCGGGGCAATCTGACTTATCACTTGAACACGTTCAGGCACAGTATGGTTCTCTCGAAGCATAGACGATAGTGAACATGTTCATGCACTCTAAGCAGGCGATTCAGGATTCTCGTTAAGCAGGCATTGATTCAAAGACAAGCTAGGTGAGTTCGTTCATTAACATGCAAGGCAGGTTCTATCATTCTCTTATGAAAACATTGCAAGTAAAAACTCAGGTTATTATTAAGGCGTGCAAGAATCAGAGAACGAAGTTCTGCCCACTCACCTTGATACATAACGCCGGCGCGGAGTGGGGCGTTACACTTACTTTGTGCCGTCGGTCCAATTCTCCATCCGATTATTGTCCGGAGGTGTGCATAGAGGATCTCTTTGATAATGCGAGGGCTGGGCCTCGCCCGTCTCCTACTCGGTCTCCATGGTACCGTCAGCAGTAGAAACGGTAGACGGAGGAGTAGTAAGCTCCGGCCTAGAACTGCACGTCCCATTAGTACTGTCATGAGGAGGTACAAGTGGTCGGAAGTGTGGAGTACTGCTCGTCCCAGTAGTACTGTCATGAGGAGATGCAAGTGGCCCGGCCCTAGTACTCGGTACCGAAGGAGTGCTTCCGCTCGGAGCACGGTGTCCTCTAGATACTCCTCTATGTCCGAACTCTCCGCGTCGTCCTATCGTAACTGATAACAACATATGATAAAAAAATAAATACGCATATATATATATATATATATATATATATATATATATATATATATATATATATATATATAATACGAACAAAATTAAATGAAGATAAAAAAATAAATCTCACAGTCATAATGGAATTGTACACAAAAATGACTAATCCAAAAAATATATAAATAGGCCCGGAGCAACCCTCCGTTGAATTGCACACAAAAAGTCAAAATAACGAAAAATTCTAGAGTTTTGGCAACAATATCCAAGAAGTTTAATTTAGAAAAATACAGTACATGTCACAAGACTAAATATATTTTATTTTATTTTCAATCCTCTTATGAAAATTTATCTTCTTCGTTTTTCTCGTCCTCCTCTTCCTCGACCTCATCCTCCTCTTATTCACTTTTATCTACTTCATCTTCCTCTTCGAATAATTCTATATCTTTAACACGATTAACCGTGTAATGAGGATCTTCCATTGAGTCCACCTCTATAATATTTGTTACAAGAGGTAACTCATCCTCCTGAAAAGCTATTTCGTCAAAGTGAAATATATTTCTAGCTTTGGTCTTGCATACTGTCCACCAGTCCGACCTCGTTGTTCCCCGTTTAGGAAAAGTTGTAAAGTACACAAGTTGAGCCTGACTTGGTAGGACAAATGGTTCGTAGCCTTGATATCGACACCTGTTGTTTATATCCACAAGACCATGCTTGTCTATTTTTCAACCTTAACCTTGGATAGGATCAAACTATTCATACTTGAATAACATGATCTTGTTAGGCTCTATTCTATAATTATATATCAGCTCTACAATCTCCCATAAGACGCCACAGAAATCATTGCCTATGTCGATATCTTTATAATTCGAAGATTTGATACACAAACAACTATTTTTGTTGTCCTCGAGATCTAGGAAGTTTTCTTTGATCGGGGCAGTTGTTGACTTGAACCTAAACCCATTTACACAATAGCTTGTCCATATTTTGATAACATAAATTGGCCCCTTAGCTAGAGTTCTAATAGATTCATTCTCAAGTGTTAGGTCTGAACGATTGACCTAAATTCTATAAGATAAGAAATTAAGTTCAATCTTTCGTTAATTATTGTGTAAAGTGCATATACAAAAAAGTAATTACCGAGCTCCTTACATATGGGCTCAACCAAGAAGGAAAATGATGTCTCATTTCTTGTTCTACTTCTTCGTCTGTTATGTAGGGTCGAACCAATTTCAGCTCATCATTATATGTGCTTAAAATAATGAAGCAACCGCTGATTAGTAGCATAACATTACCGAGCTTATACCATTACATTAAGATAAAGTAAACATGGATGTATTAATTACTTACCCCTCTAGATTCTCTACTTTATCCTCGTCGTAATTGAGTAATATATACAACTGAGCAGCCCTTAGCTCGTCGTCATTCAAATATCTTTTCTTTATTTTCTCCGAAGGCTTTCTTGATGCATTGAATACTTTTAGTATTGCATTATTAGATTCCTGATATCCGTCGTTGTTTCTCGGAGCTCTTGTTCGATTAGTAGTAACATGAGGTTTGAAATGCGCCGAGCAAAAGTTTGTAATCTCCTCGAACACATAAGCTTCATAAATTGAACCCTCAACCCGTGCCTTATTTTTTTACCTTTCTCTTTAGGTGGTTCAGATGCCGCTCGAACGGGTACATCCATCGATAACCGACAGGTTCACCAACACGTGCCTCATAGGAAAAATAAATTGACAAATGCTCCATGGAGTCGAAGAATCCAGGAGGAAACACCTTCTCGATCTGACACAGTATTACCGTAATGTCATTCTCTTACTTTTCTTGACGATCGATGAGCAACTTAGTAGAAAAAAGATCTCTGAAGAATATGCTGAGCTTTGTTAATGGATCCCAAATGACCTGCGGTAAGAATTCCCGAAATACAATCAAAATTAACCTCTCCATAAATATGTGACAAACGTAGCTCTTCATACCCGTCAATTTGTTCTCCTTGAGGTCGACATATCTTCTCACGTTCGACAAGTACCAGTCTGAAAATTTTAGGCCCTGAATCCACCTACAAAGTTTTCCTTTATCCTCCTTCTCCAGTGAGAAAATTGTCTTAGGCAGCTTTAAATTTCCTTTCCCCTCCTCTATCAAATGCAAAGCAGGACGTTTACATATTTCTTTCATGTACAACCTGGCCTTCAGATTTTTTTTTGTCTTCTCCTTTACATCCATTACAGTATTAATTATGTTGTCAAACATATTCTTCTCGATATGCATGATATCAAGGTTATGTCTGATCAGATTGGTGCTTCAATATGGCAGATCCCAGAATATACTCCTCTTCGTCTAGTTATGAGTTGCGACTAAATGTGTCACAATTGTACCCCTTAGCAGGATTTTCGATAGTACTTGATAAATCTTTTACCTCTTCTCATATCATGTATCCGGGCTACCTTGGCGGTGGATTGGACTTCTTCACAACGCCGGCACGAAAAGTATTCATGTTCCTCCGATACGGATAATTCTTCGACACTAATTGTCGATGACAATCGAAGAAGCACGGTTTGCCTCCATGTTTCAAACAAAAAGCCTTAGTACGGTCTATGCAATACGGACATGAAAGACGACCATGAGTGCTCCTTTACGATAATATTCCATAGGCCAGAAAGTCATTAATGGTCCACATAAGTATTGCCCTTATTTAAAAATTTTGCTTTCTAGAAACATTATACGTGTTGGCACCTAGTTCCCACAGCTGATTTAACTCATCTATTAACGGTTGTAAATACACATCGATGTTCCTCTTCGGATTGTTCGGATTCGGGATAATAACTATTAGGAACATAATCGGAGTCTTCATGCACATCCAAGGCGGTAGGTTGTATGGAGTAACGATCACAGGCCAACACGAATACTGGGAGCCTGAAAGTCCCAATGGGGTAAAATCGTAGGAGGAGAGCCCCAATCTGACATTACGCGGATTCGAGGTAAAATTTGGATTCTCTCGATCAAAGTGCTTCCATTATTCTCCATCGGATGGATGATCCAACACTCCTTCAATCTGTTCCCGCCTGTGCCAACTCATATTTTCTGCAGTCTCCTTCACCATAAACAACCTCTGCAACCGCGGCGTCAACGACAAGTAGTACATCGAATCGGTAGACTTCTTTGTTCTGACAGATATTCCTCTACCAGTGGCCTTGTAGATATCAATACCAAAATCTACACGCATCTTCATCCTTGTCGTCTTTGTAGTACAATATGAACCCGTTGCGACATGCATCAATTTTCTCGTATCCCATCTAGAGCGATCTCAACATTCTCTTATATCGGTATAAGTCTTTAGGCAACTTAGCACCCTTCAACAAGATTTTTATAATCAAGTCCATCAATAGTTTGTAGCATTATCACGACATGTTAAAATTGGACTTGATGCTTAACAGTCTTGTAACCACCTCCAATGGTGAGTGATCCTCACATCCTGGATATAATGGAGTCCTTACATTCTCTAGTAACTCCAAGAACTTTGTAGCATCGTCATTCAGTACCTCCTCAGCTGCAACATGATTGTCCGAATGAAAACTAGGCCCTGCAGCGTCAAAAACCATGTTCACACAACCGTCGTCATAATCATTGTGGTTGTGGTCATCCATATACGGCTCCACATAAGGGTCTAGATCCAATGCTAAAGACACAAGTTCTCCGTGTGAGGTCCACTGATAGTAATTCGGTATAAAACCCCTTGAGTACAAATAATATGTTAAATCTACTTCTGAGTGATATTTCAAGTTGCGACATCTCACACATGGACACTTAGTTTTGGTTCCTCCATGTACTGAGGGAACGCCTTCACGAACTTAAGGAACTGTTATACACCCTCTATAAATTCATCATGTACACCACACATGTCATCAGAATAACGGTTGTAGATTCATGAACTATGACGCAGGTAGTAATTCATCTCTAGATACGCCTGAAAAGATGAATAGACATCGTTTAAGTATATATCGTTCAAATGGAGGCAAAGATGAATTAGATGCATTTATTTACTCCTCTCAAAAAATTATCTGGAAATATATTTACAAATTGTAATAGCCTGAAAGGGCTTGCAGAAGTAATTTTTTTTCCAGAGATGAACACGTGGACACTCACATACTCAATATACTCACTTATATCTTGACCTATCTAGATACCTAATAAGAAATAGGTAAATGAACCTAGAAGCCATGAGACCTTTGGCTTTACCTTACGCTTTGGTGCCGAAAGCCATGAGACTGAAATGTGAAGGAGAAGAGAAGACTTATGTCTCATGGCTTCCGGTACTAGAGCGGAAAGTAGAGCCAAAGATTTCAAACTCCAGTAAATGGACAGCTCATACAAGTTAGCTAATACTACAGTTATATTAGTATCAATATACTAATTTCTAATATGACAATGCTAGTAATATAGCCTTGGTACTAACCTAGCCATATCATAACTTACATACTATATGTATAGGCATCACATAACCACACACACACACACACACACACACACACACACACACACATACATATATATATATATATATAACTACTAAGTGATAAACTTATATAAATACCCCTAAAGCACAGACACTAAGATACTCACTAATACTTTGTTTGAACACTCCTACATCCACCCACTAAACACACTCTCAAACTAAACATATATAAAAACTCACCAATAGATATCTATACACAAACTAAATTAAATTATAAGCACCTTTCCCTTAACTGCATGCAATGCCCATACCCGAGCTTTCCCTTCTTTACCTGACACATATACACACCAACAAAATTCCAACCTACACTAACATTCCTTATAATGAGCACACCCTTACTGGAAATGATCTGATACCAATCCTCATTCCTATACTACCTGACACTAAGTCACACAAACCAACCTACTCTTGAACACCCAAAGACTGATACACTATAGTGCAAATACTCAACACATACACACTAATGTATCTAATTGATAACTAAAAGGTAACATATACTAACTTACATCATGTATATATCTATAGAATACGTACATTTATGCAATATCTGATACTTAAATACTAGTACTGCCCCTAACTAGCAATTGATATTACACTCCAAGATACCCGACCTTGATATACATCCTACCCTCTGAAACATAACCATATACTTATATTCATGCAACATAAGTCCAAATCTAAGTACAAAAATTAATATTTTTTTACTATACTAATATCTAAACCAAGTAAAAATTTAAAAAAAATTAAAATGATAATTAAATCCTAATTACTTGTTCATTAATTAATACTAGGAAAATCTAATTTTCAATATTATAGTAAACCCCGACAAATAGGGCAAATGCATGAACCAATTTAGGGCAATTGTCTCTGTGTGTGTTGAGTGTCGTGTCTGTGTGTGTCGTATCCATGTCTGTGATATATATATATATATATATATATATATATATATATAGAGAGAGAGAGAGAGAGAGGAGAGAGAGAGAGAGAGAGATAGGTTTAGGGTTTACCTAGAGGTGGCCGAAGCTGTGGAGAGGTAGTCGGAGGGGAGGAGCAGTACCGAGGGGAGCGGTCGGGGGCAGGGGAGCTGTGCCAGAGGGGGAAGCCGTGTGAGGGGAGGGAGCTGGAGGGGGCGCTTGGGGGCAGGATAAATAAAAAAGTAGCGACGAAATAAATGTCGTAAAACGTTGCTATAAAATAAAAATTTAGCGACTTTCTGCGATCATTGCCGGCGAATATTTTTTTACAATAAAATAATGTCGCTGAATATCGTAAAAATGTCGCTATATATTGAAACTTTTGCGACGTTCAACAACCTGTACCAACGTATATTTTTACAATAGAATTGTTGTCATTGAACGTCGCTAAACGTCGCAACTAGCGACGTTTAGTGACACCTTTTATTGTAGTCTCTTATATTACAAAACTTAGCGACGTTAATATCTGGAGTCGCTAAAAAATGTTGCTAATAGTGCATATTTTGGTAGTGTATGTTCGTGCTATTGTAGGTAATCGAGTAGGTGACACGCGAGCGGAGTACCAAAGTACTTTCTTTCTCTCCATAATTCATAAACTAGTGAGTGGATCTATCTTTGGGGGACCCTTCTTTCCAAGTCTTCATACTTAAGAATCTGACTCACTTGTTGTGTTCCAATCAACGATACAATAATAATAATAACTGAGTCAAGATAATAAGAAGTAGGCTTGGAAAATATGATGCATGTCACACAAACTTATGAAAATGATCGTACTGTTGCGTGCATGTCCGTCATGAATGTACTTATCTTATGGTTTACTTGTAGCTAGAATTCATTCACCATAGCTGTGCATAGAAGTAGTACATACTTATAATGTGATCACTTGAGCAAGTAGACTATGCTATCGGGTTATGTTGAATAGTTATATTTCATTCATGTTGTCTTACAAAGCTTTGTTGATAAATTAGTTTTTAGACGGCGCATGGTCACGGACAACTTGTGCATAAGGTTTATGGTTCTTACAAATGGTCACCGGGGCACTTTGATTGATTCATCCAGGACGGATCTCAGACTAGCACAGGTTGCATGGGTGAGGCAAAATTTTATAGTGGGGCTCGCTACCTGTGTTTCAATGATCACCGTCTACCCAGACTATAGTCCATGATGGCTTGTGGTGCTTGACCCAATATGTTTGCTTAAACTGTTCAAGTTAACGATGTCTTCAGAGCAGAAAAGAACATGGAAAATCTTGTGCATGTTAAGAGTGAGATTTCGATTTTTTTGGTTTCAACTAAACCAAAATAGTCAAAACCGAATAAACTAAAATTTTAAAAATCTAAAACTGAAACTGAACCAAAATTAGGCAAAACCGAAACCGAACTTAACCGAATTAGCTATTTAGTTATTCCATTTATTTGGTTTGGTCGATTGGACTATTATTATTGTTATTGTTTAATGGGTCGACCCCAAAGTTGGAATCGTGGTTAAATTATATTAAAAGTTATAATTTTATACACACATTTGTTGTATTTTAAAGTTGTGTCCATAGTTGGATTTCAAAACACACACACACATACACCCACACACCCACACGGAAAAACCTTTTCGCTTCTCTTAGCTCTATCCCCCTCTAGGGGTATTTTAGTGATAGGTTCTATAGGAACTGGACGATCCTGTTTGGTCAAATACCTAGCCACAAACTCCTATGTTCCTTTTGTTACAGTATTTCCGAACTAGATGACGAGCCTCATGATGATATCGATGATAGTGATGATTTCGATATTGATGATAGTGACGATATTGATGATAACCGTAATACGGAGCTGCTAACTATAACGAATGTGCTAACTATGTATATGACGCCAAAAGTAGACCGATTTAATATCACCCTTCAATTCAAATTAGCAAAATCAATGTCTCCTTGCATAATATGGATTCCAAACATTCATGATCTGCATGTGAATGAGTCTAATTACTTATCCCTCGGTCTATTAGAGAAATATCTCTCCAGGGATTGTGAAAGATGTTCCACTGGAAATATTCTTGTTATTGCTTCGAATTCATATTCTCCAAAAAGTTGATCCAGCTCTAATAGCTCCGAATAAATTAAATATATGCATTAAGATACGAAGGCTTCTTATTTCATAACAACGAAAGCACTTTTTTATTCTTTCATATACTAGAGGATTTTGCTTGGAAAAGAAGATGTTCCATACGAACGAATTTGGGTCCAAAACCATGGGTTCCAATGCATGAGATCTTGTAGCACTTATCAATGAGGCCTTATCAATTAGTATTACACTGAAGAAATCTATTATAGAAACTAATACAATTAGATCGGCTCTTCATAGACAAACTTGGGATTTGCGATCCCAGGTAAGATCGGTTCAGGATCATGGGATATTTTTTTATTAGATGGGAAGGGTTGTTGCACAAAATTTACTTCTAAATAATTGCCCCTTAGATCCTAAATCTATATATATGAAGAAGAAACCATGTCAGGAAGGGGATTCCTATTTGCACAAATGGTACCTCAAACTTGGAACGAGCATGAAGAAATTCATGATACTTCTTTATCTTTTGAGTTGTTTTGCCGGATCGGTCGCTCAAGTTCTTTGGTCTTTACCCCGACCCGATAAAAAAAATGGGATCACTTCTTATGGATTCATTAAGAATGATTCAGATCTAGTTCATGGCATGTTAGAAGTAGAAGGCGCTATGGGGGATCCTCACCGACAGAAAAAAGATTACAGTCAGTTTGATAATAATTGAGTGATATTACTTCTTTGGTCCGAACCAAGGAATCAGTTAGATATGATGCAAATTGGATCTTGTTCTATCGTTGATCAGAGATTTTTATATGACAAATATGAATCAGAGTTTGAAGAAAGGGAATGATCCCTCGACCTGCAACAAATAGAGGAGGATTTATTCAATCACATAGTTTGGGCTACTAGAATATGGCGCCCCAGTGGAAATCTATTTGATTGTATCGGAAGGCCCAGTGAATTAAGATTTGCTTATTGGGACGGGCCCTTTCTGTCACGACCCGCACCCAATGTAGGGATGCAAGTCGGGAATAACGCCCAGCCAACGTCGTAGAATCGACGGTAGAACGCTGTCTGGGTAATCTATCTAGCAATATAATAAACCACCAATAATAATAATATACTCAATCACAGATTTCAGATGGAAACGAACACTAATATGATAAAGAATAGAATAGTCACAAACAACTCATGAGTCTAAAATAATACATCAATGTGTCAGGAAGAATACTAACAAATAAGCTGGAGACAAATCCATTACAAGAATACTAAGAAGCTACTAAACTCGGGTCATCTGTCTCAGTTGGGATAAGTCCTTCCTGAGCCAGGGTCTTTGAATCTAAACCCACAACATCCTGAGGTCCATAATGTGTAGGGTACCAGTCCTCAGTGTCATCTGGGAAAAATATATCAAGTCAGGAAAGGAGCAGAGTACATCTCTAACAATAGTTCTAATCAATGATAAAAACTATGTAACAGTAAATAGATGTGAATATACAAGATGCACAATAGATACAAGAGATATAAAATAATGAAATACTAGAATAAATACAATAATGAATAATATGACAATGAACAAGAATACTAATGACTAAGTGTGCGAGTACTAGCTTTAACATATGATCGGCTTGGGAACATGATACAAGATTTATGGCATGGCTAATCATAGGTGAGGTGTATGATTAACACTATTAAAGAGCAAGACTTGATACAAGGAGGGTATGATCATATATCTACACTAAAATGCTCCCCACCCTCGACTGGTATAATAAATCCAACAATGGTACGCTATGGCACGAGATTCCCCAAGAAGATAACTAGTCTTCCCGAGAATCAGTGTCTGTACATGTACAAGATAATCAATGAAACAAGGCTTACACAAGATATACCATATACCAAGAAATAACATCTCATGACGAGATCCGGATATACCAATCCGTGTAACCATCATGTCAAGAGAACAAGGATATCTACACTAGATACAATGAACATATAGTATTTCATAAATAAGAAACTATCAGAGAATGTACTCGCCTGAAGTCCAAAAAATAGTCTCACAGATGTCTGATATGGTGCCTCAAAGACCTAGATATAGAATATAACATCAATACAAGGTTTCGGAAAGAAAATAAGTTAAACTAGTCAACTTCTAGGTCAACAAGCCAATTCTAAGTCAAAAGTCAAACTAAGTCAACTCTAAGTCAAACTATGGTCAAACTATGGTTAATTATGTCAAACTATCTATTTCTAGGTTACACAAGTCTATCTCAAAGATATTGGTTTCAAACACTAGAGTCTAGGTCATAAATTATATCTTAGTATACTAGGATACCGTATCTCAGGATACGTAAAAACAATAGGTAAAACATCCCATAAATATATCAAACAATTATTAATTATATATAATTCTAATTACAAACATTAAATGGATACCTTGCTTTCGAACCAACTTGGTATCATAACACTAAACCATAATCTTGATACCCAAACCCAATACCTTGGGTATCCCCAATTACCTTGATACTTACCTTGGTATTTCAAGGTAATATCCAAAACCTTGTTTATACTAACTACCCATAAATAATATATGCTAACAACTAAATAATTATAATTATAGTATACTAAAACACAATTAACAATTAGGAAGGTATCTACATATATATTAATACCATTTATATACATATATATATCTAATATAATTAAATACACAAAATCTAATAAAACTGTAAAACTGTCATTAAAGGTCCTGCCTCCGGTCGCTAAATCTACTGATACCGCTGATACTCTGCTGTTTTCTGCGACAAACTCCTGCTATTGTCACCAAAACCCTCGCTGCTGCGTCGATGTTGTTGCTGTAGCCGTCGCTACTGCTGCTGCTGTTACTATTGCTGCTGCGGCTGCTGTCGCTATTTCCTCTACTGCTGCTGCTGTTTTTGTTTGGTAACGCTGAACCATCGCCAAAGCTCCCTGCTCTCCTCTATTATATATATATATATATATATAATTATACATCACCATGATCAATAACAAAAAAGAATTAAATCTAGAAATAAATGCACAACCATATGGAGCGTATCACACCCGTATCCCACTAGATCTAGGATATGCTTGCGACACGAGTCCACCATACATCCAAACGTACCCCGAAGGACACGAGCAGGTCTAATATATTATTTATGAACAATACGAAGAGTCAAACACAATTTTACGTGTCCGTATCAAAATATGACATGCTCAAAGCCCTATGTCAGAGGAAAATCCCCCAAATCAACACGTATCACCAAATTATTAGGATACGACCTACACATACCCAATTATGGACACGATACTAGTCACAAACACAAAAGCACATGCCAAAATGATCTATAGGACCAATTGACACATACAACAAATGTCAATCTCAGAATTTCTCCAAAATTGACACAAAAAGTACCATAACTTTCTCAATAGGCCTCTTATGAACACAAAACCAAATCCTATGGGTAGCCTATGAATATGGGTTGATTTCTTATGGTTAAATCTCAGATTTATAACCTAAATTAAGGGAAAAAACTGAATTATACCTATTGGGAGATGGATTCCCAATGAAGCTTCCAAATATGATAAAATTGGCCCCCAACTTGTACATCCTTGCTCCTCTTGGTAGATCCTTGCTTCCTCATTCTAGATCCTTTCTCCACTAGACTCCAATGGTGATTTGTAAAGGAATTGGGATGAAATTTGGTAGGTAAATAAAGTGGGAATGAAAGAATTTGGTTAAGAGAAATTCTAGATATAGTTTT
>JAYESA010000001.1:124510074-124530074 GCA_036927795.1 Iris macrosiphon
GTTATGAATAATTCGATAGAAAAGAAGGAATAATGTTTATTTTTCGTTGGGGATTCCCCGAAATAAATCGTCGAATCTTCCTTCACTTTTTTCTGAAAGATAACCAATCAATTAGAATGGATGTTAAAGAAGGTATTGTTTCTCGTCGTATTCTTTATATGGAATCAATTCCAAACATATATGCCATGGTTTCTTACTTCGACAGGGTACAAATATCTAAATTTTACCCTTTTAGAAACTTTTTCAGACCCATTGCCGATACTAAGTAGCAGTCCAAATTTTTTATCCATTTTTCATGATATTATGTATGGATCAAATATATCATGGCAAATTTCTCAGATTCTTCCACAATGGACTCTGATAAGTGAGATTTTGAATAAGTGTTTTCAGAATCTTTTGTCTGAAGAAATGATTCATCGAAATAATGATCACCCGTTTCATCGATATGGGCACATCTGAGATCAATAAATGATCGGGAGTTTCTTTATTCAATCCTTTTCCTTCTTCTTGTTGCTGTATACCTCGTCCATATGCATCTTCTTTTTGTTTCCCGAGCCTCTAGTGAGTTACAGACAAAGTTAGAAAAGATCAAATCTTTGCTGATTCCATCATACATAATTGAGTTACGAAAACTTTTGGATAGGTATCCTACATCTGAACTGAATTTTTTTGGTTAAAGACTCTCTTTCTAGTTGCCCTAGAACAATTAGGAGATTCTCTTTAAGAAGGGGTTCTGCTTCTGGTGGCAATATGTTATTGGGTGGTGGTCTCGCTTATGGGGTCAACTTAAAACGTTCTAAGAAGAAATATTGGAATATAAATCTCATCGATCTCATAAGTATCATACCAAATCCGATCAATCGAATTATTTTTCAAGAAATACGAGACATCTAAGTCATGCAAGTAAAGAGATATATTCATTGATAAGAAAAAGAAAAACGTGAACGGTGATTGGATTGATGATAAAATAAAATCCTGGGTCGCGAACAGCGATTCGATTGATGATAAAGAAAGAGAATTCTTGGTTCAGTTCTCCACCTTAACGACAGAAAAAAGGATTGAGAAAATTCTATTGAGTCTGACTCATAGTGATCCTTTATCAAAGAAAGATTGGTTATCAAATGATTGAACAACAAGGATTAATTTACTTATGATACTTAGTTGACATTCATAAAAAATATCTAACGAATTATGAGTTCAATGGACCCTGTTTAACAAAAATTGATCCCGGTTGACAACTTCTATATGGTGATCCTACTCTGGTATCCTAATTTGACCAACTCCAGGCCCAATAGAAGCAAGCCCTACAACCAATCTAGCAGCAATAACGAAAGCCGCATAAATCAGTGGATTCATGATAAGTTCCTCATACTGAAAAAAGGTTAATGATACAAGTAAGCAATGAATTATTACTTATTTGATCATTCAAATCTATCTAGTCGAAGTAACTAAAAAATTCGAATGAAAATAAAAAATTAAATAGGGATAAATATTATATAACTAGTATATATCTAATATCACATATACATTAGTTTCTTTCATAACGTAAACCACCCGTATTTTATATTGAATAAGATTCTAAAATCTTTTTTCAAAAGCTAATCAATGATGACCTTCCATGGATTCCCCTATATAGGCCGCGACTAAAGTTGCAAAAATAAGAGCTTGAATATCACTTGTAAATAATCCAAGAAACATACGGATATAGGAACTACTAAAGGAACAAGAACAACAACTACTAATTCATCAGCTAATATATTCTCGAAAAGTGGAAAACTAAGAGATAGGGGTTTTGTGAAATCTTCTAGGATGTTAATTGGTAAAAGTATTGGGTTTGATTGAATGTATTTCTCGAAATAACCTAATCCTTGACCCGCATAAAAATATGCCACTGACGTCGGTAAAGCTAATGGAACATTAGTGTTTATATCATTCATGGGGGCAACTAACTCCCCATGAGGTAACTGTATGACTTTCTAAGGTAAAAGGGCACCTGACCACTTAGAAACAAAAATAAATAGGAACATAGTTCCAATAAAGGGAACTCAGGGGCCGTATTCTTCTCCAATCTAAGTCTTGCTCAAGTCTCGAATAAATTTAAGAACATATTCGAAAATTTTGACCGTCGGTCGGAATGGTTTGTGGATTTAGATCAACTATGATGACTGAACCTAATAATATATAAATTATGACCCAAGGGTCCTTAAAGGACCATAGGGTTCCTTGAAAAAAATTATGACATACTACTATAAGTATAAGATGTTGCATTTGAATACGTTCTATTTTTACATAGAAATGCCTTCGCTCAAGAAAAAATCCAAAAGATGTTAATCGTAAATAAGAAGATTGTTTATGAAGAAAAACTAATAAAAATTCACATTCAGATACATAAGAATGATATAGGAACAAAAAAAGTCATTAGATTTCTTTGGAGTAATGAGAAAACTATTCCAATTATGATATTTATGAAGAAAGAATCGCAAGAAATGCAAATGGGGAACATCTTGAATCTATCATTGAAGGATTTGAACCAAGATTTCCATATGGATGGGATAGGGTATTAGTATATCTGATACATAATTTAAATGTAATAATTTGTCCTCTAAAAAAGGAATAATGGAATGAATAGAGCATAAATTATGAGATTTTGGTATTCCTTTTTTCTTTAAAATAAGATACTAATCGCGGCGAGAATAGAATTTCTACAAGAATAGCAAAACCCTCTGATATCATTTGAGAATAAAAATGGAAATAACAAAAATTATCGCGGTGGTGACTAACGAATAGATTTTTGTTAGAATCATTAACCACAAAAAGAAAATCATTTTGTTGATAGATTCAAATAATTAAACGTTTCACCAGTGCTAAACTGGATTTACTGTCATAACCAAAAACTTTCGTAGGTTCGTAAAAAGGGAACATTTTAAACCACGATTATGATTATGAGCAAGCGCATAAATATACTCTTGAAAGAGAAGCGGATATAGGAAGGGTTGTTGCCTAGATCTATCATTTTCTAAATATCCTTGTAATTCTTCCATTTAGTTACATTTCTACTTGCACTATAAGCATGAATATTTCTTAGGTTATCAAATAATATATAGTACAATATGGCCAAAACATGGTATCTATTATGTATATAGTAAGAAAAAATATATACCCAGGAAATGGGGAGTCCACTCAACAGATCTTTTTCCTTTCTTCTTCTATTTCTATACAACCGAGCAATTTTTCTTAGTTATAATTACAAGAGGGTCAAAAATCCTTTATTTTTGCAACCTTGTAGATCTTTTGATTTTTGAACAATTTTTTTTATTAGTATGCTGTTTCTTCTACACATCCGTCTCCAATCTATAATACAGAATAGTTAGGATTTTTTTTAAAAGAAAAAGAATCAACGGTCCACTCACATGAGAACCCCTTCCCCCGTCAGCACTAATTTAATTTTAACATCTAATTAGATTGGATAATTATTCAAATTAAGAATATTAGCTCTTTGTTTTTTTTTTACCGAAATTGGAACCGAGAGGTTCTATCCATTTATTCACTAGACCCAACTATAAATGTATGATAATTTCTTTTGTTCTCTTCCACACAAATCAAAACAAAATTTTGTAATGATCCAATAAGGATAAACTCCAAATTCTATCTAAATTCTACTACTAAAAGAATATACGAAATAAAATAATTATTTTTTCTTATTATTACAACATGCTGTTTTTTCAGCAGTGGATCCTTTAGATTCAACGTTGACTATGTTACAACCTTGGATCGTTGGCGAGGAACATTATGAAACTGCACAAAGAGTTAAGCAAACTTTACAATGTTACAAAGAACTTCAGGACATTATAGCTATTCTTGGGTTGGATGAATTATCCGAAGAAGATCGTTTAACTGTAGCAAGAGCACAAAAAATTGAGTGTTTCTTATCACAACACTTCTTCGTGCAAAAGTATTTACTTGTTCTTCAGTAAAATATGTTGGTCTCACAGAAACAATTAGGGAGTTTCAGCTGATACTTTATGGAGAATTAGACAGTCTTCCCGAGCAGGTCTTTTATTTGGTAGGTAACATCGATGAAGCTACCATGAAAGCTATGAACTTTAAAGTGGAGAGAAAATTGAAGAAATGACCTTAAATCTTTGTGTACTGACTCCAAAACGAATTATTTGGTATTCAAAAGTGAAAGAAATTATTTTATCTACTAATAGTGGACAAATTGGCGTATTACCAAACCACGCCCCCGTTGCCATAGCTGTAGATATAGGTCTTTTGAGAATAAGCCCCAATAGCCAATGGTAAACAGTGGCTTTGATGGGTGGTTTTGTTAGAATAAGTGATAATGAGATGACCATTTTAGGAAATGATGCGGAGATGAGTACTGACATTGATCCGCAAAAAGCTCAACAAGTCCTTGAAATAGCTGAAGGTAACTAGAGTAGAGCTCAGGGCAAGAGACAAGCAATTGAGGCAAATCTCGCTCTCAGACGAGCTAGGACACGAGTGGAGTCTGTCAGTGTTATTTTCTACTATTAAACAAACAAATACATACATAAAAAATAAAATAAAAAAAGAAGTTCTAAAGAATTTCTTTATTATATTATACATCATATTTTGATTCCGCCAGAAAATACAATAAAGTCTAATCTGATTATACAAAAAAAAAGATTGATAGAAAAACTTATTAGATACCACCGAATCTGTTATCTAATAAGTTCTACCTTACCTACTATTGGATTTGAACTAATGACTTCAGCCGTATGAAAGCAATACTCTAACCACTGAGTTAAGTTGGTTATTTATCATCACAAAAAAAGTACCCATCGCTTCGGGTATTATAAGTAGAATATCATTTCTAAGCAATACCAATTCATTAAAACGGATCAGAGAGCTACCATGTAGTATCATGGAATACCCATATTGACAAGAGATTATCTATATGTTAAGATATCTATGACAAGGGCTATAGCTCGGTTATGTAGAGCACCTCGTTTACACGTGCACCAATGCTTTTCAAGGGAGAGATTATGCAATGCACATAATTTATCTTATTGAGAAAGAGAAATTAATGTCTTACTCCATAGATTCGAGGGAACAAGAGAACAATAGCCTGAAAAATATTTTGTTCGGTCCGATTCGGATGCGAATTCAGGTGCCCAATCAAATAAAACCGGCCATTGATTTGATAATTGATAAGGTAAATATCCTGTCCATTCAATGCTAGGCATAATGAGTATAAGGTCCTCAAAAGAAACTCTTTTCGTCCTTTGAAATTTAAGGTGTATGAAGTTTCATATTTGACTCTTGCAGCGGAGCGATAGAAATTCTATTTTACTTAGGTTGATTCAGGCCGGAGGAAGACCTAATTCAAGGTAACCCTTCTTTGAAACACTTTGGTATTGCTCTTGTATCAAAATATAAATAATGACGGGACAAATAAAAGAAAGAACAAATACTTCTAGGAGAGGGGGATTACCAATCTTCCTAATCTTCTATTCGACATAAGAGAAATGATTTTATACCCTTTTCTTATGTCGTCTTGTATCAAAATAATAATGATTTTGTTCCTGTTCATCAAAGATGACTATTTCTTCTTTTTTGGGTCTATAGAAATTCTTTTGTTTAGATTCATAGAAGTAGTGGACAAACAAAGGAGGGGTAGAGGAAAATAATTCATTGAGAAAATAGAACTTTTATCATTCATATTCAATTAACTTCAACTTATAATTTATAACGAAAAATTCTTCAAATAATTAGACTTTTACTCTTTTGCTTGAAAAGCGGATTTAATTCCATTTTTCAAAAATATCATACGAAACAAAGGAATTGGGTGGTTTGAGATATCATAGCAAAGGTTCACTTTTCTCATTTTTACGAATCCAATATTTTTCTTATGTTGACTGGATAACTTTCTAATTTGTATGTTATGGAATAAGAAAAAGTCTCATTCTAAGAGTAAGAACTCGGTAGGACCTTACCCCTTTGTTTGATTATAGGGGGAGTAAGGTCCTGCTGAGTTCTTACTTTTTTATATCTACAATCTGGTTCCTACAGAGATAAACCCAACCCGGAATATGAACCGTTAAAAAAAAAATCTACTAAACCAATTACAGGAATACCATCTATAGTACCTATCAGCCAAAGGGGAATTCTTCAAGTAGTATCGACCATTTCGCTCACTTTTTTTCATATTTCATCAAGTGGTCATGCTATAGACAAAAATAGTCATGGATAATTATGAGGATGATATCCTTCCGAATGGGATAAGAGAATTCCTAATGCTTTTTTTCTTTCTCTCAATTGAAGAAATAAGAAAATAAAACAAAAATACAAAAATAAGTAATAAACCCCAGTATAGACTAGTAGGATTCAATTAATCATTTTGTTCATTCGGGTTTGATTGTGTCATAGCTCTATAATTCGAATTAGGTTTATCGTTAGATGAACTGCATTGCTGATATTGACCCAAAAAAAAATGGTAGGTACAGCTAGTCCGTGAACAGCTAACCATCGTACTGCAAAAATTAGATAAGTTCGATCTATGGTCATTGGTTGCCTCCTAAAAGGATCAACTAAATTCGTCGAGTTATTCCAAAGGATCAAAACGACCAGTTATAAATGGAATCCCCTGTCGGCTCTCTGTGAAATACTCGTTTGGTCGAGGACTTTCAAACACATCATAAGCTAAGCCCGTACTAACGAATAACCAACCCGCAATGAATAGAAAAGGTATAGTAATGTTATGAATGACTCAGTATCGAATACTGGTAATAATATCAGCAAAATAACGTTCTTTCGTGCTTCCAGACATGCTGAGGTCCACAAATTCTTGTACATTCAAAAAAGGGAATCGATTCCGTGAAATATGGGATCAGTAAATAGAAAACCACTGATATTGAATTTTGTTAGATCGTCAATTATGTACCAAAGGTGTATTTAGAGTACACGGAATCAGTATAACTATCCTTCCTCTGGCACAACAACACAGTCTCAATCAGTATCGAAATGAAAGGCTACTAAATTATTTTCTTCTTTTTTGTTCTTCGTCTATGCATAACTGTATGTTATTCAATAGATCAATAGAAAATTTTCCAAATTCCTTATAAATAAAGTTTCTGCTATTGGCTTCATAATGGAACGTGAGAATCTTGGGAAAGTTTGAATCAACGGGTTTTAATATAATAATTCATGAATTTTTTTTATTATATTCACACAATTATATGTAAAAGTAAAATTTTAAAATCCTTTTTATGGTTACCATTTTTTTTGTGTGAATCTTTTATTCATTTTAAGTAATTGGTTGGTCGTAGAAAAAATATACTATAATACAATAGCAGATAATATTTGATGAAACAAACATAATATAGTTGGAACGATCAATATGCATAATGCAACCGTTGTTGTATTAGATTTAAAACAAAGGTTCTTTCTTGACCGACCTACAAAATGGAATCCATTGATATGGAAAGACATAATATAGAATAGAACCTAAACGGATAATGGAAGTTGCTCTTTTTCGAATCAAGTTGGACCCAAAATATAACATGAAAATCAAGGTTTTGTTTTACATTTTTTAGAGATCTGGGGACACCCTTTTTTTCTTCTTATTCGAGATATTTTGGACAATTAACTAACCTATTACTGTACTGAACTGATCCCATTTTTTATTTCAAAATGACTTAAATAGAATTTAGTTTTTGAATGAAGTTTCACAACACATTGAGTTCTTATTACTATTTTATTCAGCTCATGATTTTTATAATGAATTTGTTGATCCAAAATCACAGGATTGGTCGACACATTGAGTGCCATCCATGTATAATGATTAATGAATCAAGAACTTTCAATGGAAACTAAACTTATTCTGTCAATTGGTTTTTTATTACCTTCGTATCTGAGAAAATTAGAAACTTTGGTAAGTGTTTTATTAACATATGTATTAAAAGAAAATATCTAATTAAGCTCTTTCATGCCTACTATAATAAGTTATTTTCGTTTTCTATTGGCTGCTTCAATTATAACCCCATCTTTGTTAATTGGTTTGAACAAGAAACGACTTATTTGAGTTGAATGAACAATTCATAAAAATGAATATTTCTCTGAGATTTTGGGTATTTTATGGCCCCTTCCCGTGTTAAATGTGAACTCTTGGTTATTGAAATTCGTGGACAATTCAGATTAATATTTATGGATAAATCTTACCTTTCTTTTTATACTATTAAGCAAATAAATTGAAATGATTGGCGTTTTTCTATTTGGAATCGTCTTAGGTCTAATTCCTATTACTTTAGCAGGATTATTTGTAACTGCATATTTATAATACAGACGCAGTGATCAGTTGGACCGTTGATTAAATAACATTTTTTTATTTACTTCCTGTAAGGAGGGAGTCAAATTCAAGTAGCAATTCAATTGTGTTTTGTTAAGGTTTTTTACTATGATTCAAACATAACATAAATGGAATCATGCTTTGTAGGACTTGAGCCTACGACATCGGGTTTTGGAGACTCGTGTTCTACCAAACTGAACTAAGAGCACTTTTTTATGACATGGGGTATGATTGGAAAGAAAGAGAGTTTTTTTGTACCTCCAATATATCTTGCTTGCATACATCGAAATGCAAAAAAGATATTTTTTTTGTTCAATTTGAATCAATTTTACTTAATTAATATGAATCCCCCGTTGCTGCCCATAGGAGAAGCAATAGGTAGGGATGACAGGATTTGAACCCGTGATATTTTGTACCCAAAACAAATGCGCTACCAAACTGCGACACATCCCTTTTCAAAATTTTGTACAGTATCATTGTACAAAATCCATGTATTGTTTTTCACATCATGATTTTCTCTTCATCTATATACAATTTTCTTGTCATTTCTTATTTTTGGTTTCATATAATAAACTAATTATATATATATATGAAACCTAACGTAAAAAATACAAATGATCTTGAACTACAACATCTGACTATATATGTATTACAATAAAGAAGGAGGATTTTTAATGCAAGATATAAAAACATATCTCTCCACGGCCCTATGCTAAGTACTCTCTGGTTTGGGTCTTTAGCAGATTTATTGATAGAAATTAATCGTTTATTCCCAAATGCTTTGTCATTCCCTTTTTTTTAATTCTAGTTATTGATATGCGAAAAATAAAGAAAATTTGAGATACAATTATATGTGATATGAGTAAAACCCCGTCCATCCTTTTTCATTCAGTTCTTTAGAATAGGAAGGAAAGAGAAAGTGTATTGAACCTCAGCAAAAATCCTGTGGATCAAAGATCCCATTTTGGAGAAAATAAATGGAAAGGGGAGTACAGTCTAGGGCAGGCTGCACAAAATCTATCTTAGCATAGAAAGAGGATCCTTAAATGCTGGGATTAGCATAGGAATAATTGCTAGTTAGAAAATTTTATATTATTAACATTATTACTATTATTCTTTTCATATTAATTTGAATTACAACAAAATATTTATAAATGGAATTTCTAGTTAGTAACTTCTATTGATTTTTTTGTTATTTTTGTATTCTTCAGTTCAGATCAGAAATAAAAGAGTTAAGTCGATTCAAAATGTAAATGAGGTTTATGGACAAGGGTAAAGATGCCCGAGTTATAGTTATTTTGGAATGTACCAATTATGTCCAAAATGGTGTCAATAAAGAATTTCCTGGCATTTCTAGATATATTACTCAAAAGAATCAACACAATACACCTAGTCGATTAGACTTGAGAAAATTTTGTCGCTATTTTCACAAGCATACAATTCACGGTGAAATAAAGAAATAGATTGAGTGGAACATGTGTTCGATCTTTCCAATCCAAAGGGCAGAAAGCAGGAAAAGGAGGAACTTCAAATATATAATATACAAATAAAACCTTAATTTAGTCCCTAGGTCTGGAAGGACTATGGAAATAAAATAAGGGTCTTTTTCGGATAAAAAAGAATATTCTGAAGAAACTCCAGTTGTATTAAATTAAAATTAAATTAGCAAGTTCCTTCCCTCATGATGAGAAAACATGCATTCTTCATTTCAAAATACTTCAATTGGTACTCGCAAGAAATAGGCTAATTCTACAGCTTTTTGTTCAGTTTCTCGTAGAGTAAAATTTTCATCAGTACGAGTCAAGGGAATGGTTCATTGGCCTTTGATTTCCATATAAAGAACACGACGAAGAAAAATACCTTCTTTAACATCCGTTCTGATTGATTGGATATCTTTCTGAAAGAAGCGAAGGAAGATTCTATGATTTATTCCGGGGAATTCCCAACTCAAAATACACAATATTCCTTCTTTTCTATCGAATTGGTCATAACCACTACCCACATTCTATGAAATTGTATACCATAAATAGGAACTAATAAATAGACCTGCAATCCCATAAAAAGATATCACGATCCCTAGTGGAAAAAAATGATTTGGTTAGATGGAAATCTAGATATCATATTCCTACCAAGATAACTGGAAATTCCAACCACTAAAAATCCTAGCGAACCTAAAAGAAGGATGCAGGCCCAGAAAAAAATATTTATTTTTTGATACCCCGTTATTAGTTCTATCCATATATGTTCTGATCGCCAGTTATTACTATATTAGATCTAGTTGCATTCAATTGGAATTGAGAGAATAATAAAAATGAATTTTACTTTTCTTAATGCCGAAGTAATTTTCATCAACTAATACTATTCTGATATGAACCGTTAGAAGTAATTGGTTAGATACATTGACTTTCTATTATAAATTATAAAAATATTCACAGATCATTTTTAACCAAATATACCTACCCACATATACATGAATTTATGCAGATATAATGTATCCACACACATAACAGTTATTACATTTGTTTTGTGTTCGAAAAGAGTCACATATCCTACCATATTACACTACAAAAATAGCTTATTATGATCCAGTATTGAAATTTTTTAATGCAATTTTGTCCCGTCGTATCTAGATAATCTAATTTTATTGGAAATGAAGAAATAAAGAAGCCATTGCAATTGTCAAAAATACTAGGCCCACTAAGGGAACAAAAATAGAGGGTAAGTTAAGATCTGTCATAAAATGGGTACCTCGATTTAATATTTTATTTTTGCCTATTATAAAGATATCTTATGATAAGTATATCAATTATAAAAATAATATGTGTAAGTAATCATTAATATTAATAAATAATATTAAGTAGTTAATAAGTGCAAAGAATGAGGAATTAAGTGTACCTATTTCTCTTTCTATACGAATATGATGATACGCTTGAATAAATTTTCTTATTATTCTCCTATCCTTATATTATTTCTATCTTTCGAATAAGGAGTTTCTTATTAATATTAAATATTGAATTATTTAAAATTACATTATTAAGTGTGTGACTTTAACTAAACTAATGCAATCCAACAAATGGAGATTCCTAGTAAAAAGGGGGATTTCTTCGTAGAAATAGAAACCCACTTATATTTTATATTTTCTTTCGATATGTATATATTTTTATTCAAGGGAAAGAAACCATGTAGATGAAATAACTCACTCAGAACACCTTTTAAAGGATTACGTGGTACGATTAGGTCGAATAAGCACTTTTGGAATGAATACTCAGTCACTTATGAACCATCGAATACTATTTTATTCAATGTTTGTTCAATTACTCTTTTACTCGCAAATACAATGTATGCATTGGGTTCAGCAATAATAACATCCCTCAACATACCAAAAGTGATCGTTACTCCACCGGTTGTAGAAGATGTAAGAGTTTATATGTAAAATAACTTTTTATTTGATTGATAATTAGATGGAGCAGAAGATATTTTAGCCATTTGCATCAAGCTCAAACTTCCTTCTTGCATGCGTGCTCCCCCAGAAGCACACACAATAATGACAGGTAGAGATCATTAGTAGCATACTCGTTCAAATATGTTATTTTCTCGCCTACTACAGATCCCATACTACCCCCATGAACTGAAAATCCATAACCCTAATTGCTATGGGAATACCGTTTAGTTGACCTATGCCTATTTGAACAACTTCAGTTAACCCTGTCCTGCTTTGATAAGAATTCATACGACCTGATGTAGATGTTATTTTCTCGCCTACTATAGATCCCATTGAATTTATTTCAGAGGAGGAACGTTATAGAATCTATTGATTCTTTCCTAATTGGTTGCATCGTAGGTGCGATGATTTACTTCATGCAAGATGGTCTATTTTTTCCCTCGACCGTAAATTTTTTCCCACACCAATAATAAAATGGAAAATAATTCAATATTCTCCCAAAAAAGAATCTATTGATTCTTTCCCAATTGGTTGGATCTTAGGTGCGATGATTTACTTCACGGGCGAGGTCTCTGGTTCAAGTCTAGGATGGCCCAGCTGGGCTAGAAAAAATAAAAGAATAAAAGAAGCATCTGACTATTTCATGCCTACTCCACCTGGCTCGGGGGGATATAGCTTAGTTGGTAGAGCTCCGATCTTGCAATTGGGTCATTACAATTATGGGTTGGATATCTAATTGTCCAGGCGGTAATGATAGTATCTTTTACCTGAACCGGTGGACCAAAACATGCCACTGAAAGACTCCACTAAGACAAAAAGATGGGCTGTCAAGAACGTAGAAGAGGTAGGATGGGCAGTTGGTCAGATCTAGTATGAATTGTATGTGGACGGTAGTTGGAGTCGGTGGCTCTCCTAGGGTTCCCTAATCTGGGATCCTAGGGAAGAGGATCAAGTTGGCCCTTGCGAATAGCTAAATGCACTTTCTTCCGTCAACCCTTTGCTTTGAGCGAAATATGGCAAAAGGAAAGAAAATCCATGGACCGACCCTATCGTCTCCCCCCTGTAGGAACTACTAGATCGCCCCAAGGAAGCCTTCAGCATCCAGAGGTCACAGACTGACCATAGACCCTGTTCAATAAGCAAAACGCATTAGATGTCCGCTCTTCGGTTGGGCAGTAAGGGTTAGAGATGGGCAATCACTCGTTCTTAAAACAAACATTCCTAAGACCAAAGAGTTAGGCGAAAAAAGGGGGTGAATTGTATGTTTCTTATTCTCCTATAGCTGGATTCTTCAGAACCAAAAGAATCTTTAGAATGGGATTCCAGCTGAGCGCCTTTTTTTTAAGATTTTGAGAAGAGTTGCACTTTGGAGAGCATAGTACGATAAAAGTTGTAAGTTGTGTTCGGAGGGAGTTATTGTCTATCGTTGGCCTCTATAGTAGAATCAGTCGGGAAGGACTGAGAGGCGGTGGTTTACCCTATAGCGGACGTCAGCGATTCGAGTCCGCTTATCTCCAGCCTATTAACTTTGCTGATACTATGATAGCACTCAATTTTTCTAATTTAGCAGTTCGATCTATGATTTATCATTCATGGACGTTGATACGATCCTTCCATTTAGCAGCACTTTAGGATGATATAGCCTTCACATTAATGGCGAGTTTTAAACGAGGAAAGGCTTACAGTGGATACCTAGGCACCTAGAAATGAGGAAGGGCGTAGCAAGCGACGAAATGCTTCGGGGAGTTGAAAATAAGAATAGATCATGAGATTCCCAAATAGGTCAACCTTTCGAACTGCTGTTGAATCCATGGGCAGGCAAGATATAACTTGGCAAACTGAAAAATCTTAGTAGCTAAAGAAAAAGAAAGCAAAAGCTATTCCCTTTGTAGTGGCGAGCGAAATGGGAGCAACCTAAACCTTAAAAATGGCGTTGTGGGAGAGCAATACAAGCATCGTGCAGCTAGGCGAAGCGGTGGAGTGCCGCACCGTAGATGGAGATAGTCCATTAGCCAAAAGCACTACTAGCTTATGCTCTAACCCGAATAGCATGGGGCACATGGAATCACGTGTGAATCAGCAAGGACCACCTTTCAAGGCTAAATAGTCCTGGGTGACCGATAGAGAAGTAGTACCGTAAGGGAAAGGTGAAAAGAACCTCTATCGGGGAGTGAAATAGAACATGAAACCGTGATCTCCCAAGCAATATGAGGAGAATCTGATCTTTGACCGCATGCCTGTTGAAGAATGAGCCGATGACTCATAGGCAGTGGCTGGGTTAAGGGAACCCTCCGGAGCTAAAGCAAAAGCGAGTCTTCATAGGGCGATTGTCACTGCTTATGGACCCGAACCTGTGTAATCTATATATGACCAGGACAAAGCTTGGGTGAAACTAAGTGGAGGTCCGAACCAACTAATGTTGAAGAATCAGCGGATAAGTTATGGTTAGGGGTAAAATGCTACTTGAACCCAGAGTTAGCTGGTTCTCTCCAAAATGCGTTGAAGTATAGCAGTTGACTGATCATATAAGGATAAAGCACTATTTCGGTGCAGGCCACGGGAGCGCTACGAAATTTAGGCAAACTCTGAATACTAGATATGAAACCAAAATAACAGGGGCCAAGGTCAACTAATGAGACGATTGGGGATAAACTTCATTATCGAAAGGGAAAGAGCCTGGATCACCAGCTAAGGCCCCTAAATGACCGCTTAGTGATAAAATAGGTTGGGGTGTAGAGACAGCCAGGAGGTTTGCCCAAAAGCAGCCACCCTTGAAAGAGTGCATAATATCTCACTGATCGAGCGCTCTTGCACCGAAAATGAATGGGACTAAGCAATCTACCGAAGCTATAGGATGTAAAAATGCATCGGTAGGGGTGTGTTCCACTTTAGAGGGAAGCGCCTGCTAAAGCAGCTATGGATGAAGCGAAAGTGAGAATGTCGGCTTGAGTAACGCAAACATTGGTGAGAATCCAATGCCCAAAAAACCTAAGGGTTCCTCCGCAAGGTTCGTCCATGGAGGGTGAGTTAGTGCCTAAGATCAGACCCAAAGACGTAGTCGATGGACAACAGGTGAATATTTATGCACTTCCCCTTGTTGCTCCCGAAGGATGAAGGAAGCTAGGTTAATCGAAAGATGGTTATCGGTTCAAGGACGCTAGGTGACCTTTCTTTTTTAGGGTAAGAAGGGGTACAGTAAATGCCTTGAGCAAATGTCCGAGTACCAGGCGATACAGCGCTGAAGTAACCCATGCCATACTCCCAGAAAAAGCTCCAACGACCTTCAACAAAAGAGTAACTGTACCCGAAACCATATTTTTTTGGAAAATAATTCAATATGCGTACCAATAATATATCTTTTTATAAGGGATAAAAACAAATTATGCTATATGTAATTTATTTCTTATTGAATTAACTGATCAACCTGCCAACAGTAGGCACACCGTCCACTAAAATTTGTCCATTTTTAATGCATTTCCCCAGCCGAATTCGAGATTTTTGATGCATACAAGTATCTTTGTTGGAGCGTTGATACATAACTAATAGAATGCTTATAGTGTCCCCATTACTTGAGAAAATTATCTTATGAATATCAGTATAAATGATCTTTTCCTCGCGTTCATCTATAGCATAAACCCCCGAATCTAGAGTCGTGTGACGTTCCAACCCAGTTCCGATAATGCACTTCTCGCACCGAGAAAGCAGAACTGCCTGGCGCTGCATATTAGAGCTCATTAAAGCCCGATTCGTATCATTAAGCTCGATAAAAGGAATGAGGGAAGCTCAAATAAAAAAATATTAGAAAGGAAAAATGCTTCTAAAATGAATATGTTCCCATGCAATAGTCAGGAATTCTTGACGGTATAGGGTTGGAACACCCTGTTCTTCCTGGATACCCCGATTCAAGGACAAAGAATTTCCTGTTGCTACCATATAATATTAAATAATCTGTGCCTCTGTTGATCGCTCAGATATTTCATAAAAAGGACTCTCTATAGATCCACAATGACCAATCCTCACATGAATAGCTAAGTATCCAATAAGTCCAACATTGATTCCCTCAGACGTGTTAATTGGACAAATACGCCCGTAGTGGCTCGGATGAATATCTCGTATCCGAAAACTAGCAGTTCGCCTCATCAACCTCCATGACCCAAATAACTCAGTTTTCGTCCATGAACAATTTGTGTCAATGGATTAGTTCAATCCAAAACTTGAGATAAAGGGTGTAGGCCAAAATATGATTCATAAGTAGTTTTTAAAGAAGTGGAAGTGACCAATTTTTGAGGAGTCAGTATCAATTTATGCCGGATTGCTCCACATATAGTTCCTCGAATCGTATTTTCTAAACGAACAAGAGTAAATCCTAATTGATCTTGTAACAGATTTGTTACAGAACGAATACGTTTATTTTTTAAGTGATTCATATCATTACGTGTACCCATACCAAATTTTTTTCCGATCAAATAATTCACAGCAGCCAATAGATCTCGTGGTAACAAAAATATATTGTTCTGAGGTATATCATGGTTCAGTCTCCGGTTCATATTTCGTCAACTAATCCTTCCTTATTCATATCTTTATTGAAAAAATTCTTTTGTAATTCCTTACATAAGGACTCAAAAAATACTGGATCCCCACCCATGCAAGCAAATTGTTGATAAAACTCTAAATTAACATTTCCTTAAAGCAGTCATACTTCATTTACCTAAACTAGAACTTGATTTAGCAGCTCTTTCAAAAAGACGTGAATGCAAATAAAAACTTCTCCTGGATAATCTTCACGACCATGAGGTCTTCTTAATAGAAGAGACATTTGGCGATAAGTGTGTGCCTGTTTGGAGAGATCATCATAAATTATTGAAGTATGTCGTTCACGATACATAAAATATTCTGCCAAAGCTGCTCCCGTATAAGGAGTGAGGTATTGTAATGTAGCAGGCGAGTCCGCCGTTTCAGCTACCATAATAGTGTATTCTATTGTCCCTCGCTTCGGTTAGCCCTATCCCCCTCTAGGGGCATTTTAGTTATAGGTTCTATAGGAACTGGACGATCCTGTTTGGTCAAATACCTAACCACAAACTCCTATATTCCTTTTATTATGATATTTTTGATCGAGTTTTTGGATGAAAAGCCTCATGATGATATCAAGGATAGTGATGATATCAATATATATATATATGATACTGGCAATATTGATGATGACCTTGATACGGAGCCGCTAAATATAACGAATGTGTTAACTATGTATATTTTGCCGAAAGTAGACCGATTTGATATCACCCTTCAATTCGAATTAGCAAAAGCAATATCTCCTTACATAATATGGATTTCAAACATTTATGATCTACATGTGAATGAGTAAATTACTTATCCCTCAGTGTCTATTAGAGAACTATCTCTCCAGGGATTCTGAAAGATGTTCCACTAGAAATATTCTTGTTATTGATTTGACTCATATTCCCCAAAAAGTGGATCCCGCTTTAATAGCTCCGAATAAATTAAATACATGCATTAAGATACGAAGCCTTCTTATTCAACAACAACGAAAGCACTTCCCTGAAAGGGAAGCAAATGAAACGCTTTTATAAAAATTCTTGTAGAATCGAGAATAAAGTTTTCATTCTGTACATGCCAGATCATGAATTAGTATCTGCATCCAATGTCTAAAAAGTTCCAATTATTTCGAACTTTCTATTTTTGTAATGGGGTATTAATCGAGATATTTGGATCCACGAATTTATGTGTCTATATAGATCATGGTCATGGATTAACGAAAATGTGCAAATGCTCTATTTGCCTCTGCCATTCTATGGGTCTCTTCCTTTTTGCATATGGCATCACCACTTGCTTTGGCAGCATCTACTAATTCAAAACTTAATTTGAAAGCAATATTTCGACCCAGACTTTTTGGGATGCCCGTAATAACCAACGAATGGCAAGTGCTTTTCCTTATGTATCCTATTTCAAGCTCTTTTACTCTGGAGCTACAAAGATTGTTATTAAATCTTTAGCACCGCATTAAAATATTCCTTCTAGAGTAGTTGTTAATACGAATAGCAGAAACTCTGTTATAGCTATTTTTGTACATTCAATGTACTCTATAGATAGAGGAATACATAGAGTTGAATATAGTAAAATAAGAAATTAAAAGATTTCATTAAAATTGTTCATTTGGAAATTTTCCGAAAAGATAATTATAGGTTCTTCTTTCCATCGGAATAATAGGGCCGTTATGCTCATTACTAAACTTGTTGAAGAGATGAAACAAAACCAAGGTCTATCGTTTTGGTCATAGGTTGAATTAATCATCAAAAGAAGAATTAGGCCAAAAATGAGGATACATTCCGAAAAAATGAAACTTCCATGGAAGAGAAGCAAATGAAACACTTTTATAAATATTCTTGATGAATCGAGAATGGAGTTTTTATTCTATACATGCCAGATCATGAATTAGTAACTGCATCAAATCTCCGAAAAGTCCCATATGTTTTGAACTTTCTATTTTTTGAATGGGGTACTTATCGAGAGATGTATGGATCCACGAATTTATGTGTCTATATAGATCATGTTCATGGATTAACAAAAATGTGCAAAAGCTCTATTTGCCTCTGCCATTCTATGGGTCTCTTCCTTTTTGCATATGGCATTGCCACTTCCTTTAGCGGAATCGACTAATTCGAAACTTAATTGAAAGCCATATTTTGACCCGGAAGTTTTCGGGATGCCCTTAATAACCAACGAATGGCAAGTTCTTTTCCTTGTGTAGATCCTATTTTAATAGGAACTTGATGAGTCGATCCACCTATACGTCTTGCTTTTACTGCTATATCGGGAGTTACTCCACCTATTGCTTGACGTAAAACATATAGTGGATTTGTTTGTCTTTTGTTGAATCCTTTTCACGGCTCGATAGATAATTTGATAAGCCAATAATATTTTCGTGTTTCAGAATACAGTTAAACAACATATTAACTAATTGATTACGATAAATTGGATCAGATTTTGCATTTTTTTCTTCTGCAGTACCTCAACGTGACATGAGCGTTAAAGAGGCTCCAGAATCAGTTTTTTTTTTATAAGGGGTAAAGACGAATCACTTATTTTGGCTTTTTGACCCCATATTGTAGGGTGAATCTCAAAAGATATGAAAGATCTCTGGATTCGAAATTACTGCTTATATACCTAGTATTGGCCATAAGGGCTAGACTGCTTATATTTTATATCACCCCCAAAAAACCATTCCCACAATATGGGGTCAAAAATAACATTCGCATATATTCATTAAAATGATCTTATAAGAATGGAGACAATTTGGGTGTAAATCTGAAGTTTCTTTTTTATCCTTAAAATGGATTATTTGCCTATCAAAAATGGTAAATGGGAAATACGGTTTTATAGCAAAATGAATTGACCCGCCTATTCCGACCGGGAAGAACATGCCATTCTACAGGGGGATTCTGAAATTACGGACGCTCGGTCCGATCAAGCTGGGGAGTATTATAAATAAGCTATAGCGCTTACTCCAGGTAATTATATTGAAGCACATAATTGGTTAAAGATCTCGAGGCATTTTGAATTAGACCAGTCTTTAATTCATTCAAATTTGTTGTTGTTTCCATCAATGAAATAAAATGGATCATTATGTTATCATGATAAGATCCAATCAAGAATTTTATTATACCCCTTCCTTGTAAAAGTAAAATTGTTCTATTTTATATGGTATCTCATAGGAATAAATGATACGGATACCATATAGAATAGAACCAATAAAGCTAATAAAAGATACTTGCGATGTCACTTATTGATTCTAATGAATGAGATCTTGTTATTTGTAATAATCATATATTATGCTCTATGAAAGTAGATCCATATAGGCACTTCTTTCTATATTCAGATAGAAACCTATAGATTCAGATAGAAATACAATAGACAAGGTTGCAAAAAAAATGTTTTTTGTTCAGGACGGGAAAATATTTTACAAAAAATATCCGTTGGGCACCTAATCATTATGTCATAATAGATCCGAACACTTGCCCCGGATCAACATCAATATCATAATTTGTCTAGTGAATAACTAAATAAAATAGTTGGATGGGGGATAGGAAAGAAAATAACTATTCATAAATAAGATCCTTCAAAAGTTCACTAAAAACTTGACTTTTGGCCGGTCTCTTTGTATGTGTTGTCCGAAAAGAGGAGGAATTAACGATTATTCGTTCACCGAAA